>CAKNXH010060021.1:35864-77857 GCA_932178445.1 Andricus quercusramuli | reverse complement strand
AATGGTAAAGTAATGCTAAAGTAATATGGCATTATAATTAATAGAGGGAACAAAATTAATATGTAAATTGTTGCAATTATAATGAAACGTTAAAATTTACATTAAATGGTCATGCCGTAATTGCAACAAGTTGCTTTCTCAGCGTTAAAAAATAAAAAAACAAAGTGGCTGTCATTCAAGTCAGGTCCCTGCAGACTGGCAACCCACTTAAAGCCACGTTAGCGGGTTGCCAATATGCAGGGGCCCGACTGCAATGACGGTCACTATGTTTTTTTATTTTTTAATGCTGCAAAAGCAACTTGTTGCAATTGCGGCATGACCGTTGAACGTAAATTTCAACGTTTTATTATAATTGCAACAGTTTACATATTAATTTTGTTTCCTTTATTAATTATAATGCCATATTACTTTACCATTACTTTAGCATTACTTTACCGTTACGCTGTAG
Organism: Andricus quercusramuli; assembly: GCA_932178445.1. Lineage (NCBI taxonomy): Eukaryota > Metazoa > Arthropoda > Insecta > Hymenoptera > Cynipidae > Andricus > Andricus quercusramuli. The sequence continues at coordinate 77,409 of CAKNXH010060021.1, read as the reverse complement.
CGTAATGTTTGCGTTCGGCCGGTCCGCCAGGGATTGTTCGAATTTGTAAGTTTTATCTATCTATTTTATCTATTATCGCTCAAACTGTTAAGTTTTCGGAAAGACCTAACTGTTGTTGATGAAAAATATCCAAGTTTGGCACAAATTACATAACAGAACCTCAAGTTGTTCTTATCTATGAATTTTCTTAAAGACTTATTAACTGTCTCTTTTGAAAAATATCCAATTCCAGGGAGAATTTTCTAACATAATTTCAAATTTTAGGAATTTCTAAGTTTCCTAAAAGATCTAACTGTTTCTGTTGAGAAATAGCTAATTCCGGGTAGAATTCTCTAACATAAACTTGTATTGTGCGAATTTGTAAATTTTCTATAGAAACTAACTGCTATTTTTCTAAAGTATTCAATTCCGGCGATAATTTCCTAACATAACCTTGAGTTGTGTACATTTGTAAGTTTTCTATAAGACCCAACTGCTTACGTTGTAAAATATCCAATTCCGGCGAGAATTCCCCAACATAACCTGAACTTGTGTAACCTTATGTTTTTTGTCAAAATCTATTTAAAAAAATATGTTCTCTTTGAGAGAAAACTTTACGTAGATACTAAAAAATCTAGAAATTTACATTCTTATTAATATGTGAGTTTATTTAATTCAAAAAACGTATTTGCGGCGACATCTTTTGGATATGTATTTATTTAGTTTCATCATTACCGACTTTCCTGACTTCATACTATGCGGACTTCTATCTCACGAACTCGTACTTCTTTGTTTGAATTTTTGGGGAAAATAAATTTTGGGAGAAACAAAATTTGGGTGAACTGAGACCTTACCCTAAATAAGCAGTCCCGGACCGAGGTACGGAAATAAATATAACATGAATCTCATATAGTTGAAATTAATGAAAAAATGTTCGCACTTTGGAAAAACCCAAGTGCGAAGTGCGAGATGCGTGATAAGAATGTGTTCGTGAAAACCGAAGGAGCTTTGACAAAAGAGAATTCACAATCACCAAATTATAGTTGTCGATGATTTTACCTTTAATTTTTGAAATATGAATTAGTGAAAACTTCACTAGTTGAATTAGTAAATGTAAGGTTCACTAACCAAATAGTAATGTTTTGATGTTTTACTTTTAAAATAGTAAATATTTTACTAATAAATTATTAAAAGTTTTAATAATCTCAATTAGTAAACATGGTTCACTATTATTTAGTAGCTTCGCTTTACTAATTCATTAGTAACCTAGCGCGATCACTAACGAATTAGTGAGCTTGCAACGATTTCGACAAATCTGAAGTCATTTCCTAATATGACATTGCGTGCCACTCGATGCCACGCTAATTGAGGTTCGCATTTTGTTATCGTGAAGTCACAAGAAGTGTTCCATTGTATAGTTCATAATTTTGTTAATGAAACGATTTATACTGCTGTTATTGTGTAAGTATAAGGATCAAACATATATTAATCTAATGATTAAATTGTATGATATTATAATATCACATTTTAATTATTGAAATAATTTTAATTTATAATTTAACTTTGAGTTCAGATTTATCAAAACAAAACTTTCAATTCCAATGATTCCAATAATATACGGCGCCGTAACTAGAGTTGAAGTTAAGGCAGGGCAGCGGTGGTTACAGGTAGGGCGGAACTAAAAATTTTATTTTATTTGATCTGGATCTGGTCAATCGTATTTTTTAAGGTATGGCAAGAAGACATTCGGAATACACAGGATGTGTTACATTAATAATTATTCTTTTATTTTGGTTATCATTAGGTGGATCATTGTCGTTTTCCAGGGAAAATGTCCAAATGCTTTGATGAGGCTGAAAAGCTCACCGCACAAGTGTTGGCGAATGAGTTGTGTCAAGACAGAGATGCCTTATTTAGATGAAGATTCGTCAAGAATTTGGATAAGTATAAAAATATTACTATTGACAAAACTTGAGTGTAGAACAATGTATTTTAGGCAGAATGCAATAAGTATATATTTTTGGTATGTATCTCTAATATCAACTGTTACCAGGAACACTTTTTATCAGGGTTGACACTGAATGTCGATTTTAGAATTCACGAAAAAACTGGGTGTTTTTTGAGACCGGGAAACACCGAGAAATGAAATCCATTTTTTGACAGAAAATTTAACAAATTTTTAGAAGAAAAATTTATCTCTCAACATTTCCTAAATGTTAAGTTCACTTGTTAACTTCTTCAATTGCGATACCATTCGGTTTACGATGCGTAATTCTAAAGAATTTAAAAATGCAGTTTTGAAGAGTTAATAATTAAAAGCGTTTGAAATTGAATATTTTTGATAGAAAAAGTTTTTAGTTCATCAACTGTAAATATAAATTAATTTATGACTTTTTAACTTCAACTGCCCTTAAGGCATTAAAAGTGGAAACTAAAAATTCCAAAGTTAAAGAGTTTACAGATTTTAACAATAAAAATTTAAATGCTTCAATTCGAAAGCCTTAGTAGTTCAACAAATGTAAACGTTCATTTTAAACTTCATAAACTATTTTTAATTTTGAAATAACTTCAAATTTGGTAAAAAATTTATCTTTTTAAATAAAAAATTTAATTTTCTTGATTAAAAATTGAAATGTTTCGTTTAAAATTGATTCTATTTCGTTAAAAATTCATTTTTATAGTGGAAATTTAAGTATTCTATTTCTGATTGAAAAGTCATTTCGTTTGTTGAAAATTGAGCTATTTTGTTGAAAATGCATAAAGATCTATCATTTTAGTTAAAAATTCATTTCTTTGGTTGAAAATGAGTTTTCTTCCTCACAAAATTAATTGTTTAAAATGTAAATTGAATTATTCTCTTTTCAGCCAAAAATTTATACTGAAAATTCAACTATTCTGTTTTTGGTTGAATATTCATTTCTTTGGTTAAAAATGGCACTATTTTGCTGGAATTTTTTTTTTTTTTGTAAAATATTCGTCATTTAGGTTGATTAATCTACGGAAAAAAGCAATACAAAATAGTAGTCGAATAAGGGTACTTCATCTAGCAATATGAAAAATGTTATTCAATCGACAACGTTGATCGACCAAAGAGTACCATTCCAAGCCCAGATCTTCTTCGCCCACCACCAGAATCGTCAAATGTTGCGAATTTTATTTAGGAATAAGTGCAAAAGAAATAAAAGAGATTGTTGATGTGTTGTCGGGATTATGAGCTTAAAAAAAACTTAAAAACTGGAGCATATAGGCAGTATGAAAATGATGGTGGCCGTTTTAAAATAAAAGGTCATTTCCCCGTTCACAAACATTTTTCACAATCAATGAAATTAAAAATTTTGAACTCTAAGGCTGAAAATATTCTTACAAATATTGTTCTAAAATCAAATTTTCAAAATAAAAAATCATTTTCAATTTTTCTAGGAATCTTAAGGACATTATTTTTATTCTTTTGAAGCCTTTCACAATTCTTAAAAAGCTTCTAAATTTTTTGTTCAAAATCTGCAAAAATCTATATTTTGTTTTAAATTAGACTGTCAGCTATTTGCACCCAAATGTCGGTACGAATAGCCGGATTTTGTCGGTACACGTGAACGCTTCGTCTAAATTATTTGAATTCATTTCAAATTTTTAATCAATTTTGATTTTTCCAAAACTTAAAAATATCGTTTGAACTTACTCGAATTTTTTCTAATAATAATAGGTGTCCAATTATTATTTATACGTAACGTTCAAAATTTAGTTTTGTTTTGTTTAGTTTTGAATACCTGATTTATAATTACTGATTTAAAATGAAAAGTCAGATATTTCTAAATATAAAGTAAATGTTTTAAGGGTCTGCTAGGGGGAGAACAAAATAGGATCAAAGGGGAAAATAGAAAGACAGTCCAGGGAGAAATGGAGGAAGCGAACGAAATAACAAGAGAAGAAGTGAATGAGGCGATAGATAGACTGAAAAGAAACAAGGCCACAGGAGAGGATGGTATGGAGAACGAAGCGATAAAGTATGGAGGAGAAGGGATTAGAAAGTGACGTGGAGGACATGCAACAAGGTCTGGAAAGGAGAAGGGTGGCCGCAGGAGTGGATGACAGGGCTGGTAGTACCGCTTGTTAAGAAAGGGGAGGGTAAGAAGGTAAAAGAGTACAGAGAGATCACTCTCATGTAAGGAGGCTATAAAATATACACAGAAATTTTAAGCAAAAGGTTAGAGAACCAGATAGAAGAGAAGCAAAGTATCCCACACAACCAGACGGGATTTAGAAAAGGGATGGGGACAATAGACAACATTTACGTACTCAACTACTTGGTTAACAGAAACTTAGGGAGAAAAAGAGGGAAATTAGTCGCTTTGTTTGTAGATTTCAAAGCAGCTTTTGACTCAGTGAATAGAAAAGTGCTATGGCAGGCAATGAAAGAGAGGGGAATAGAAGAAGGGCTGGTGGAGAGGATAAAGGAAATTTTTACTGAAACCAGGATTAGGGTGAAGATACGCGGGGAAAAAGGGGAGGTTTTCTGGACAGGAAGAGGTCTAAGGTAAGGGTGCCCGTTGAGTCCACTACTTTTTAATTTGCTGCTGGCAGACCTAGAGGAGAAGCAAAAGGAGAAAGGGAAAGTGGGGACGATCCTGGGTAATAGCAAACTATACTCCCTAGCATACGCGGACGACGTAGTTCTAATAGCAGACGATGAGAAGGGGATGAATCTAATGATAAGAATTTTCGAAGAGTACGTGGGAACAAAAGAACTGACGGTGAACGTAGGGAAGACCAAGGTTCAGAAATAAAAAGACCAAAATAGGTTACGTTTGGAAGATGAACGGACAAACAGTGGAAATTGTGGAGGAGTTCTGTTACCGAGGTTTTTGGTTTGAGTCAGGAGGGGGAAACGATTTGCAGGTGAGGAAAAGAATCGAAAGTGCGAGTAAAGTAATGGGCCAAGTATGGGGTATAGGAAAGAGAAGGTTAAAGGACGATTGGAGACTGAGGGTTTGGTTGTTTGATGCGTTACTTTGGGCGGTGTTGTGTTACGGAGTGGAGGTCTAGGGATGGAAGGAACATAGGAAAGTGGAAAGCATGCATGAGAGATTTCTGAGATGGGTAATGGGGGTTAGTTGGAGTTGTCCAGGATACATGATAAGGGAAGAACTAGGAAGGAAAAAAATGGTAACTAGACAAATTTATTGAGCCTGGAGGTTTGAAGAGAAGCTGAAAAGGGGAGAGGGGAGCAGAATAGCACAAGTATGCTTGGACGAAGTTCGGAACAAGGAGACGAGAGGCAATTTGGGAAATTCAAAATGGAAGGAAGAAAGGAAAAAAATGAGGAGTGTTTGTGATATACAGGAAGGGGTTCTGGATTGGCAGAACATTGAATTAGAGCTATTAGTAAGACTGTCTGTAGTTTAAGAAGAGTAGTACTAAGAGTATTGCTATTATATAAGGCGATGCATTAGAAAATAAGTAGCGGTTAAATTAGACTAAGGATGAAATGTAAACATATGTACAGGGAGCGGAGGCCCTCAAATCCGTAAAAGGCAGAGTTCAAATATACATACATACATACAAATTGAATTGTGTAAAAATGGAATCTTTTAGACCGAAACAATATTTAGGCAGTTCCAGACGAGTGTGAAGTTTGCTGTACGAGCCAGAGGCGAGTCGAAGGGGAGTTGTAGGCGAGTCGTAGGCGAGTTGGAAGCGAGCCGAAGGCGAGCTGGAAACGAGCCGAAGACAAGCCGGAAACGACCCGAAGATAAGCCGATGGCAAGTACTGTAAACTTCACAAGAGTTGCAACTGTCTACTTTCAGCACCTGCTGCACACGATATTTTTTGTAACAAATGCAGGAAATTTTCGATTTGAGAAACAATAAGAATAATTTTTTTGGAAATTTATGATAATTTTTGGAAATTTATGGTAAAATTACCAAAAATGTCCGGAAATTTCCAGTGTATATGTATGTTACCGAAAATTCCCAGAAATTCAAGATATCGAAAGCTTTTTGGAAAAAATCCGAAAATTTCAAAAATTTCCGGAAAATGCTAAATTTCCAAAATTTCCGGAAATTTATGAAAAGTTGCTAAATTATCGGAAATTTCTGGTCTCCAAAGCTTTTTGGAAAGATTCCAAAAATTCCCAGAAATTTATGGAAAATTGCTAAATTTCCGGTTATTTATGAAAAATTGCTAAATTACCGGAAATTTCAGGTAGCCAAAGCTTTTTGGAAACAATTTGAAAATTTGCTAAATTTCCGGAAATTCATGGAAAATTGCTAAATTTCCCAAATTTCCGGAAATTTATGGAAAATTGATAAATTTTCGGAAATTTCAGGTATCCAGGAATTTCTGAAATTTTCGGTAATTTATCGGTAATTTATGGTAATTTATCAGTCATTTATGGTAACTTATCACTTCGAGTTTGTCCAATCACTATTCACTACTCACAATCAATCTCTCAATCGTCAAATCATAATGAAGTGAGGTTATTATTTCGGCAGTCTTGGAAAGTAAATCTGAATCGAAATGCGCAAGCGCAACAGCAAGAAAAAGTAATCTGGCTGGAAGTGCGCAAGCGCAACAGCTAGAAAAAGTAATCTAGCTCAAAGAGTGCAAGCGCAGCAGCTAGAAAGTCTTTTTATAACTGCTTTTTACCACGGCTTTGGAATTGGTCACTTCCCGCACGCAATACATGCCTCGAAAAGCGAACATTTCGTGCGTGCGTTACAAAAAAATAATTAATTATATCGTGGGGCATCCCAGAACTATATTCCTAAAAAACCGGCATATGAAAGCCCTTTTGAGTTGAATTCAGGGCGCAGTCCCATGGTGGTAGATTATTAGAATAGTGCAATAGTTTTGACCAATGAAGTGACTGCTAGAGCTTGTGCAGGCACCTCATTGGTCAAAACTGTTCCACTATTCTACTAATCTACCTCCCTGGGACTGCGCCCTCAGTCGAGACACACCGCGATCAATCAAATTTTCTTCAACCATCGACTTTTGTTTCCAATTTAAATTAATTTACCTACAAAAAAATGCAGAAAAAAATCTACAATTTTATTTGGCTACCCAACCTCAATTGCACTTTTCGCGATTTTTTTCCTCACTAATATAATATTGCACAGAAATATCAGCCAATAAGACATCATATCTATTGGGGAAATATTTAATATCATTCTAAAACTAGAGCTGAAAATAGAAATAAACATATACCTTCAATATAATTTCACCCGGCACCACGTGCTGACAGCGAAAGCATTCATTTTGCAAATCATACACATTTTGGCACATTTCACACACGACTCTACAAATGATTTCATTGGCTCAAATTGTTTGTCACTAGTAAAGCACTAGAATCTTGACGTGAGTGAAACTTGGCAACGCTGTTCAGTACGTTCGTATACGAATAACATGAATCGCGAATTCGAAGAGTGCTCGACTTCCTACTCGCATACGTAAGTTACCATTCGAAACTGTACGTATACGAAAAGTTTCGAACGAAGTCGAGATGTACTCCAGATGTACTCGGCTGAATCCCAAACCCCATAAATATTTATTTGATATTTCATCCGGACTACAAACCAGTGGACGACGCGGAGGTGCAGGACACTCGCCGATAACCGCGTCGCCGAGCGGCCGCTATTCCTAGGCGCGAGGCTGGCAAGTTTCCGGGCCCCAAGTGTGACCAGGAGGGTTGCTTTATATAAACACCTTGAACGCATCCAAAACTATTATGAAAGTCCCGTGCTGAGCGCACCAGGTTACGCCACGACACCGGTACGACCCTCTTATGCAGGGCGCACATTATTAACACAAGGATTCTCCACGGAATTGCGCAACAGGATCGTGCTGACGAAGGCCCTCGACCGAGACCTACGTATGGGCCCAGAACAAGTGAACTCTCAGGGGAAACGAGTCAACCAAGCTCCACACTGCCCGTCCAAGGAGCCTCCCTCTGAGGTAGGGAAATTCAGCTCCGACGAAGAACCAGAACCTAGCTCCGTCCCCATCGGTTCTCCTCAACCTCCGCAATACGTAAGTCACGTAGTATATTTTCACCTCCAAATACGCCACCAAAACCTTTCCCTTCTGCTACATCCAACGCCGAGGTAGAACGGATCCTCTACGAACTGACATTCTTTCCGCCTTCTGTCCTTGTCACTCCCATTCCACCCTCTCCTCCCCCACGGCCCATTGCCGACGAAGATATTGAATAAATCCTAACCTCCGTGATTTCTACCTATCCAACTCACTTAGTCACTCCTTTTTCTCCATCCCATCTCAAAAGAAAACCACCCATTCTCAATTGAGAAGAGATCCAGAGAATCCTGGCCGAACTTCCTTATCCACAAGCCGAGCGAGCGACTCCCCTTCCTGCCGACCGGGTACACAAACTTCCTCCAACCCGAAACCTACTCGTCCTCCTCCGGCACAACTCGCCGCTACTACCCCTCCAGCCCCAGTGCGGGCCTCTACCGATTCAGACGAAATCCTTGAAATCCCCTTAATTTTCTCCCCTATCGGCACCCCCGCCCCCCTCCTCCTCCAGTCCGACGCTCCCTACCCGTCTTATGTCTTATGTAAGACTGAATCGATCAATAAATGCCTGCGATTTCTCTACCAAAAAAATGAAAAGGGTCGCATTTAGATTTACTCTCCATCCTCTCTAGCCGATAAGTTAGCAAGCAGAAACAAAAACGGCGCATAGCCAGTAAGCGAAGCGAACATTCTCTTCATTCTCTCTCTCTCTCTCTCTCTCTTGAGAGACAACTCCAGACCTCTCACTCTCTCCTACGAACTTACCTCCTATCCACTTCCCTCGCTCCCTCTCTTTCTACCTTCGAGATTTCTCTCCAGACCTCTCACTTCCTCCTGTCGTATTCCCCCCACGATTATCTCCTTACCGCTACAAATATTATCCCCACATAAAGTAAGGAGCAAATCAGACATAGGTAATACCATGCCAACAATACCTATTGAATGTTGCAAAAAATGCAAAAGTGTATTGCAATTTTGCAAAATTTGGAGATTCATCTTCTTATGGGAGTTAGATTCAAGTCCAGCAGCTTCCATGCGCTCCATAAAAGAAGAAGCTTGTGAGTCCAATTATGTCAAAAATACAAAACGGGATGAGTCAGGTCATTACACGGTTCATTTGGCTTTCAATGAAATTAAAATCAAATCCGGTGAATCATGCCAAACAGCCTTAAATCGGTTTAATTCTTTTGAAGGGAAATTTGAATAGGATCCAATTCTTAGAAGTCTGTATTTTCAATGCATTCAAAGTTGTCTTAACAAGAATCACATGACACTCATAAAAATGAAGAATCGTTAGATCGCGGATTTTTCCTTCCACATCACGTAGTAATTAAAACTAGCAGTATCACAACGAAAACACGATTCCTTTTTGACGGCTCTTGTAAGTCTTGCTCGGGCATTTCTTTAAATGATGCTCTAATGGTGGGTCCTATTATTCAAGATGATCTATTTTCTACTCTCACTAGGTTTCACACATTTTTTTTTCGCTTTTACAGCTTATATAGAGCAAAGGTCCTATCGAATCAGATACTTTCAAACGAGATTTTCATGTCAATGACTTTCTAACGAGAGCAAATACGTATCAAGAAGCTCTTTCCTTTCGCAATAATAATTCAATTGAACTCTTACATAAAGGTCGGCTTACGAATTCAAATATCCCAGAATATCAAAAACATCCTATCAACTCACCGCGAAACCTTCACATCAAAAAAATTATCATTCGCAAAGAACATGTTAGAAAATTGCATGCAGATAGTCAAACTACTTTGAATGACGTTCGCGAATTGTATTAGCCGATTATTGGAAAAAATGTCACAAGACACATTATTCGTCAATGTGTCACCTGTTTCAAAGTAAAGCCACGTGGTGTTTATTATATTGTGGAAAATCTCCCAGAAAATCGCATAGTTCGCTTGTTCCGCGACTAAGGCTATCTATCTCAATTTGGTTAGAGACTTGATTACTGAAGCGTTTATCGGATGTTTAAACAAATTTTTTGCATTTCGTGGAAAATCTAAACACACTCTACGACTTTATTCAATCAGCAGAACAGGATCCTGCGGTTCAGAAGTTCTTATCCGAAAAAAAATTACTTGACACTTCATCCCCTCAGCTTGAGGGGCGAGAGACGGTTGCAACTTTCGGCTTGGAAGGCTTGCAGTGCACGAGTACTTAGTCGAGTATATTGTCCAATATTATACGATCGCTCTGATTCAGCTATGAGGATTCCTGCAGACAACCCCCGACACTGTGGTTAAACCAAGAGTCAGGTGTACTGTCATCTGCTACTTTGTTTTTGGCTTTTTGATTCAATCAACAAGCCACGACATAACCACTAAAATCTGAATGTATTCAAAAAATTCCGTAATAAATTCATTCAAAATGCAGTTGTTTCTTCCCTCAGGTATGTTCCACATAGGCTTCCAGCTTTGAATATGTTCCTGCAGAAAATCCACGGCAATTAATTTCCGTAATCGGAAAGTAAAATTTCCCAATCCCCTGAGTCGTCTGCGCAGGAAGGCGCCAAATTCAAAACCATACATATGTCAGTCGACAGATAGAGTACTCTAAATTAAACAATGAATCTAGGAGTGAAAGCAGAAAAGCTCTGCTTAAATTGAATAACCATGTTACCCCGATGAAAGGAGCGGCCCAGCTCACTTTCAGATTCCTCCGACGGACTAAAGGTGATGTCGTTTATGTCCATCTGACCGGGACGAATCCCTGCGTTGACAAGCTTAGAGAAGTCTTGCAAAACCGACCTCCCCCTAGCCAGGATAGAGCACTGATTAAGGAGGTGGGAAAGATCCGTGTACGACCCTCTGCATTCGCATCCCACCGAAAGATTTCATCCCATCCTCGCGTAATGTTATCCCGTGCAGATATGACCAGTCCTAAGCCTAGTGATTAGATTTAAATGACGCCTGAGTAAACTAAGGCCTCAAAACCAGAGCCTAGGCGTCTTGACATTTACCTTTGAGAAATCATTTCCCCTCGTACCATCGGTCTTGCCAAAAGGCCAGCACAGAATAGCTCAAAATTCGAAGTCACTCAAGTCACATTGACATACCTGTCGTTAGTCACGTACCGGAAATCCCTTTACAGCAATGACTGGAAATCTAGAGGCCTGCTTAGCCACTCCATCAGCAATCTCATTTCCCCTGATTCCGCTATGAGCCGGAATCCAGCAAAAGCGGATGTCAACGCCCTCTCCCATGGCAGCCGCCACGCCGTTTCCCATCACGCGCTCCAGTATTGGACCCATAGGTTCCGAGAGTCAATGAAAATAACCACGTTTCTCACGTCCGACTTCAAGGCGAATTTCACCGCATAGAACATCGCGTATAGCTTTGCCGAGAGGATAGACATGTGGTCTCGCAACCGAACTCCAAACCTGAAATCCCTTAGAGGGATGTAGAATCCGCAGCCCACCACCCCCAAGGACGGGTCAACCGATCCATCTGTGTTGACACATGCTGCCTCGGGGAAGCGTGAACCTACAAATTCGGCTAGGAGCGGCTGAGGAGACGCACAGTTATTGAAGGCTTCACCAGACTCCGCGTCTACGGGAATCCATGCCATCAAAACGTTCCAAAGATCGTCAAAGTAATCCGGATTGAGGGAGCCATCCATAGCCCCCTCAAAAGCGCAAATGGCATTGTATGCCAATATCAAACCATATTTATTCGGGTTAACTTTCAAGGTCCCTGCCCGAGCTTCAGAGGCTAGATCCTACAATTTCCTCGTTAGGGGGCTGTTATTCCAGCAGAAATTACGGAGGATAAACCTATTTACCAGCAAAGACCTACGAAATGACAGGAGAGTCTCAGCAGCCTCAGAGAGGAGCACCATGATAGGTGTCGCGCTTATACAGCCCAAGGCCACCCTGAGAGTTGCATGATGAACAGTGCCCAGCATCCTTAAAGCCGTCGCGCTAGCCCTGAAAAATGGGAGATCCCACCTGCAGACACGCTCTGACCAACCTCTTATGAACTGTGAGCAAGAAGGAGGGGGAGGCGCTCCAAGATATTCTCGCAATAACCCGTAGGACTGCTCTTGAGGCTTTATTGGCAACTGCCTTAATGGGAAGTATCCAGGACAATCTTCTATCAAGCATGATGCCCAGATATAATTAAGGGTGTACTGTCATTGAATGAGTGTCTAATCGATCGTGATCGAGATGTCCTGGGCCCTCAATCTTCCTTTAGAGAAGATGCATAGCTGCGAGTTCGGGATTGAGATGGAAAGCCCCAAAGTCGGAAGCCAGGGTGTTAATGCTTCCATCACCATTTTTTGGGAGATGTTGTCCCAGCTTCCTATGGGCCAAGTTGAACAAGATCGGGGAGAGAACTCCAACCTGGGGGTCGCCCACCCCGCAAGCTCTCGGATTCTGTCTATCTAAAGAGAGTGAGAGGTTCCGTCCGCCAACCAAAAACGAGATAAGATTAAGCAATCTTACCAGAACCCCTACACCTCTCTTCTCCTTCTCTCTTCAAGTTCAATCAGTGCTTGCGGAACCTAGGTTATCTCTCTTTCTCGCTCCTTAAGAAGCGTGAATGTAAAGGAATTAGAGTAAGCGAGATACTCGCATGTGGAACACAAATTAAGGTTTTCCACCTGCGAGTATCTCGCTCACACAAATTCCTTCACATTTACTTCCCATGTACGCTCCTCAAGGAGCGAGAAAGACAGATAACCTACATTCCGCCGGTTCTGAGTCCAATGCTAACGCAAGCGTGCATTTGCTTCTACCAAATCCCGTCATGATGTCCAAGGCAACCGAGGCCACACAGTCCATGGATGTCCTGCTCCAATTCTACAGCCAAACTGAATTTCCGGGATCCAGTTGTCGTGTGCAGCCAGATATTCCAACCTCCTCTGTATCAACCTCACGAATAACTTACAAAAGGTGGATGTGATGGATATTGGCCGGAAGCCTTTCCTACCCGGTTTAGGAAGAAGGCGTACTCGGGTGTCTCTCCGAGCTTCCGGAAAAGAGGAGGCATAGACCATCGCGTTGAAGAAAGCATGCAAAAAACTCAACAACGGATCCGAGAAGCCCTGTATTACTTCGTACGACAGACTATCTATGCCAGGGGAGGACTTGGCCTTACATAAAGATAACGCTGTCTTAAAATCCTCCCGAAAAATGGCTGCTCCATGGGATCCGATTTATCCGGGTTCACAAACAGGTCATTTATTTGTGGAGGGATATCAGGGCGAATCAACTCGTCCTCCAGGCTCCTGGTTGCGGAAGAATCCGGATCCGTGATCACTCCCGTATGCGGCTCTCCGGACCGTGAAACCAATGACTTGACCGCCCACCAAATTATAGCTAGGCACGTAGACGAGTCTTAAGATTCGCAGAAGGTCCGAAAGGACTGATGTTTAATGCCCCTTAACTAGCTTTTTACTTCCCTGTTCACTACCCTAAAGGCCTCCATTTCTTCGTCCGTCTGTTTTGCCAAGAACCGCTTTCTTGCCAGCCTTCTTCTGGATGAGATTGCGTCGCATTCCGCGTTCCACCAGAGAGGCTGTCTTGCCCTATCCCCACCGAGTGAATCAGCTCTGTAAGCACCACTCGTCTCCAGGCAGTCAAAAACTAACTAAGACAGTCTAACTTCGGCTGTCTGACACTACTGATAGTCATGGTCGGACTCCAGTCTCCAGTCCTTCTTCCGCATCAGCGCTTGTAGTACCTCAGTAGCCGGCCAAGTTTTGAAAACTAGTACAAACACAGGGGTTCTTCAGAACTTATTATTTTTTCCGAAAGTAACTGACAGTATTATTCTTAACTCGTAATCAGAAATGCAAGCACAGTAAATTATTGGAAAAAATGTACCAAGATGTGCAATGTTATTTTTTCTATCATGCATACTATTTATAAAGTTTTCTAAACAATAATGACATAAACGTCACTTGTACTTTCTGTAATGTCAAATATTTCTGAGAGTATGTAGTGGTGCCCAACCGGGTAACGCTGAGGCCCCCTCATCCTCATTCTCCTTTTTTTACATTCTAATAAGAGAGAATATTAGATTTATGTAAAATTTGACCCTCCCAGTTTTTGTCAAATGTCCACGTTTTGAGACCCTCTGAACCAAAAAACAGGTTTTTACAGTTTTTACAACATTTTAGTTTTGTTTCCATCATCATCCGGGATCTTGAGTCTGCCATTGATGTCCTTCCACCTCTGCTATCTGGGAGTATAACCTATCACGTACCATTGGCGATCTTTGCGATAGACGCCACTTTCGCGTTCATAATTGCTGAAAATTAACCTTTGGGGCAAATATCAGTTATTGTGTTAAACTCAGAAAAATGTCCTCTTGAGTCCATAGGATGTTCCCTGCTTGGTTTCCAGATACAAATCGAATTTCTTCTTAATATTGATGGTTAAAAAGAGTTTCATTTGTCTCAAAAAGAATATTTTTGCAGCAATTAGGTGGAAACAAATCGTGCAACGATACCTTTTATCAGAAATGGAGAATGAAAAATTAATAATTAAATTAATAGAATCATATAGTTCAGTAAACAGTACATTCTTCACGACTATATATTTTAAAATGCGATGTCATGAGGATTGCATATGTGCAAAAATCTTGAGAAATAAAACATTTTTTTGAATATGTTTAAAACAAATATTTTATTCAAATGTACTAAAAAAAGGGGAAATAATCCCAAACTGGCTCGTTGAATAATACTAATATAATGATAATGTGACTAAAAATAAAAGCGTAAGGCGTTAATATTGAGCCTTATTTTATTTTATATATGATAAAGACATTTTAATATATATTAGTACATTTGAATAAGAGCTTGTTTTTTAACATATGTTTTAATATACATTAATTTCTGTCTATTTACATTTTTGTTGACATGCAGTATCGAGGTTACGTTTACGTAGCCAGTGCAATTTTAATGGGTGGAACTGGACGGTAAATTACAGTTTGCTCACAATATTCATTCTAAAAGTGTTCGTCAAGGACCATAAAGCCTTGAGGGAGGGGGTTGGGGGGTGAACTTTTTCTGCAATTTTTTTCATATGAATGTACAACATCTCAAGAACATTTTTTTTTTTAATTTGAGACCGATCGGAGTGAAACTAACAGAGATATGGAGTAGCCAAGAAGAATTTCGAGTGTACAGAACTTAGCGTATTTCTCACACTTTGCATTTTTAAAGTCGGTGACGGCTGTAAGTCAATATCTACTGCACCGATCCTTTTGAAATTTTGTACATTCTTTCTCCACATAAATTATGATGTAGCGCTGTCGAGTTTTTTTATAATTATTATTAATTCTACAATAACAAATTTGCCGATTTTTTTAGCAAAAATCAGTTTTTTGACTTCCAAGAGTTACAAAAAATCAATAAATGAAGAAACTTAACAGCGTTTTTTGATGATGATAATGTTTTGTCCTTTGAAAAACAATGAGAGTTTAAGTGCTTCCTATATGTGTTAATAGGTGGAGACACTTATAACATATTCAAATCAATTTCAAGACTATATCAGTAAAAAAAAAATTTTGCGCTATTCCCGGTTCCTGGAGAATTGCCCAACGGCAACGGAAGGCAGGGTAGGTTCCCAGTTTTCCCAGGTATCCAATATCAATTATCCTCTCACTATAATGGACTAACCTACAATCAAAGGGATCGAGAATTCCCCCCACAGAAAAACCCGAACTTTTGTTTATTCTTACATCAGATAGTTTCGTTGCAGTATTCTAATCCGCGCCTTCGAGGTACACTCAACTCCCGATATAAGAACGGTTTCGGACATGGTTTGTATTGGCCTTGATCCTGAATCGGAGGAATCCAACCTTAAACAGGCGGAGCCGCATGAATCATTTTTATTGGATTTGAAAGCATGACGCAGCCTGATGAAACCAACGCGCTGAGAGTGCGGCCCTCGAGCTGTTTATCAGGCTTGACTGAGCACATCCGCTCTTTTGGACCCGAGGCTCCTCTCATCATGAAACTGCGGAGACTATCAGCTCTAAGAATATTTTAAGCCGGGGGTTCTTATATCGGGAGTTGAGTGTATATTCCAAATATCCATTTATTTGTTACAAGTTTTTGACATTCATATTTAAGTTGAAATTAAATTCTAAGATCTGAGAACAAGGAAATAAGTATTATCATTTTGTTTTTAGAGTTATATATAAATATAATTTTAAGAAAATTGTTCTATTTTACAAGATTTTACAAAATGTTAAGACTTTACTTGTTTTAAATTTTGTTTACAAATTAATTATTCAAAATAAAAAATCATTTCGAATTTTCACAAGTAATAAGAAACATTTTTTTTTGTACTTTTTTTTATTTTCTAATTTGTATTCTCTTGAAACCTTTCAGAACTCCTGAAAAGCTATTAAATTTTTTTCGAACTCTTCATAAATCTACACTTGGTTTAAAAATTTTTGACACATTTTCCATTTTTACTTATTTTCATAACTTTTCAAAACCTTCTAAATATTTTTTTAAATGATTCAAATTTTTTCTAATTTTTTTTTTTAATTCTGAAAAATAAAAAATCTTCAAGATCCTTTTTTGAATTTATTGTAAATCTTTTGAAATCCTTTTAAATATTCTTTCAAAATCTATCATTCAAAATAAAAAATCATTTCAAATTTTCCTAGGAATCATAAGAAATTTTTTTCAGCCTATTCAAACTTTTCAAAGATTCCTTAAAAGCTTCTAAGTTTTTTACTCGAAATCTTAAAAAATCTTCACTTTTTTT
Organism: Andricus quercusramuli; assembly: GCA_932178445.1. Taxonomy (NCBI): domain Eukaryota; kingdom Metazoa; phylum Arthropoda; class Insecta; order Hymenoptera; family Cynipidae; genus Andricus; species Andricus quercusramuli. The sequence goes on along the minus strand of CAKNXH010060021.1, from coordinate 60,658 downwards.
TAAATTTTCAACATCTTTTCAAGTTTTAAATTATTTTTCAATCTTTTCGAAAATTCTAAATATTTCTTGAACTTACTCAATTTTTTTTTAATTTTATAAACTTACAAAATTGAAAATTGTTTCTTTGTAATTTTGTTGATTCTTTTTTGAAATTTTAGGAAATCATTTAAAACCTTTTTTTTCTTCAAATCTTTGAAAATCTTTTGAATAAATTCAGTTTTCCCACAAATTTTTAAAACAATGCAAAGTTAAGGAAACGGTCTCAAAATCTCCAAGATGTTTTTCAACGTTTTTCGAAATCTTAAAAATCTAGCATTGATAATTTAAAAGAAAACCTAAATCATAAAAAATCTTCCCATAAATCTTATTATGAGTAACGACAACGTTTTGTTACCGGTACCGACAATTTTTTTTACAGATAGCGACGGTAAATTACACTTCATAAATTAAGATATCATCAGTTTTTGTCCATGATTATATTTTTCACATCTCTTCAAAAGTGTAAACAATTTTAAAAATTATATAGTGTGGTAGCAAAATATTACGAACAGAAGCATTTTCCAATATTAAAAAATCATTTACAATACAATGCTTCTCTTTCATCAATAATGTTTTGGAACATTTAGAAATAAGTTTTATCATGCGACAAATTTACTTATTTTTGAATTTTTATTTGCGAAATTGATGGCATTATCTTGTAACTGCAACTTAAAAAAAAAAGGATACGTATGGGTTAAGTAAACAGAACATGTGCATACGCTTTACATTTCTTGAGCTGTATATCAGAACCGTTGATTAATCAACACTCATACAGTACCCAACAGCGTCTGCCTTATCTCTGGAGGCCATCCAGACAGCTTAAAAAATTTTGATAAAAGAATTCAGGTTCACAATTTGTCAATGCATGGTTTAAATTTTTTCCGCAATCAACTGAAGATATCGCTCCTATAACTCTTTTTCATGATACTTTACAAATTTAGAACGATTGTAAATTATTTAAACAATTTTTATAAATAAATGCACAGATTTACTATTTGCATGGAATATACTAAAGACGTTTTGTCAACGACTTCTCGCTATGATACTTTGCAAATTGATAAGAATTGTGAATTATTTAAACAATTTTCTACTCAAATTCACAGCTGGACTATTTTTTAATGAATGGGTTGAATTTTCTTTAGAGAATAAACTACAAAAGTGTATTCAATTACTCTTTGTTATGATACTTTGAAAACGGAAAAAATGTTAATTGTTTAAATAATTACCAATTTTTGTCAATTCGCAAAGCATTAAAGGAAAATCGGAAAGTTGTAGCGAAGATCGTTCCGAACGAGGTGTTTTTCTGACTTCGAGCGTAGAGGTAGGTTTAGACGTAACACTATTTGTTACAAAAATGATTTTTGCTTTTTTTCAGCATTTTGAAAATCCTATATTTTTTTTTATTTCCATCAAGTCTAAAAAAGTCAGAAAGAAACTTTATAAGTCTCTTCGTCATTGATCACAATCGTTGAAAATACTTCCTGGAATTCTTTTTTTTCTGATAATTGAAAATTAAAAATTAAAACTATAAAGACTCAAAGAAATGTACTTTATAAACAATATAAACTACCAATTAAAGGATTGAAAGCTCTTCTACTATTTATTCTTCTAATTTATTTAACTCTTCTAAATTTGAAACATTCAAAATGGAAAATTAAAATATTTATATATTTATAATATTTATCATGATTTGAATGTAAAAGTTCAATATATATAATTTATTACTAATAACTAAAGGCCTTTCAATCCCAATAAGTGATGAGGGCTTTAAAATGAGACACTATTTTCAAATTAGAATTGTCTATCATGAAAACTTTAATATTATATTATTCGATTTGAAACATTTTCATAACAAAATGGCCCAAAAAAATATTAAATTGAAGTTAAGCACTTTTTATGTCCCATTTTAGCTAACTTTAAATATTGTTAAAGTCAGGTGAAAATTGTTATACTTACTGTTTTTTAATATGTGTATCAGCATGTATTTGCACCTGCAAGTAAAAAAAGTCATTTTTCTTCTTTCCTATACTGGAGTGGGTTGAATGACCATGGCATATATAAAGACAATAATTTTAATTATTTTCTAAGGCTACCATCAAATCCATAACACATATTGCAATCATTGATCATTCTGAAGGTTCCATAGGTAATAACGCTAGCAAATACGGACAATTTTGAAATCTGAGATCAAACATACGTATTTCTCAGTCAGCTCTGCATATTTTGAAGAATAAATAAAGCGTTTTTATCGGATAGACGTTATAAAAATTAGCATATATAAAAGGCAGGCATTCAACCTGTTGGCACAAAATTCTTACAAAATCTGTCTTATCTTCTCTATTATCGTGTCTACACAGAAGAAGATGAAGATTATTTGTACTATTCTATTTGTTACTTTCTTGGGCTTCCTTCATTTCAAACGTAAGTGCAACATAATATCATATTTATTATTTATTGAAAATATTACATATATTATACATGCTTAAACAGCAATAAAACAGCTTAAGCATATAAACTTCCAGTTTGAATTCTTCATGCCTGCAGTCGATGCAGGTGAATTGAGTCCGTAATCTCCATGTAGTATATGAATTGAGTCCCGGAATATAAACCTGATGTACGAATTCAGTCCCATTTTGATATCCCCACCAGTGCCCACTTCTTAAGCCAATTTTTCAGGGTGACTAAAAAATTCCAATTTCGAAATTCCCTAACTTTCCCTGACTTTTTCCTGAGCAACTTTTCATTTTCCCTGACCGTTCTACATTTGTTAGGCATAAACAACCTTACACCTAGACAATGAATGATGTTAATACAAAAAAAATTTTCTAAATCCAATATTTTATACACTTTCAGTGAGAACAGTCGAACAGAATTTTATAAAACCAAATAGTTGAGTTTTCAACTCAAAAAGATAAATTTTGAACCAAAAATGAAATAAATAAATTTTCCATTAAAACAATTAGGTTTCAACTAAAAAAAAAGAATTCTCAACAAAATAGTTCAATTTTCAACCAAAATGATGAATCTTGGTCAAAAATATCAATTTTCAAAGAAAAGTGCAATAGTTGTTATTTTCACCAAAAAATATTGTTTTTTCAATCAAAAACAGTTGAATGAAACCAAAAATACAAATTTTAAAAAATGAGTTGAATCTTCAAATAAAACAGACTAATTTTTAAAACAAAAAGAGGAACTTTCAACAAGAGAGTTCAATTTTCTAGCTAGATAAATTAATTTTTCACTAAAAACGATACATATTCAAGTAAAAATGAAATAGTTTCATTTCTAGCTGATAATAATATAATTAATAATAGTAATTTGCAACAAAAAAAAAACGAATTTTTCAAGATGTTCAATTTTCAACCAAAGAAATGAATTTTTCCCACAGAAATGGAATATTTCAGTTTGCGAAGTAAATAAATAAAATTATGTATTTTTACAAAAAAAAAATTAATTTTTAACCGAATAATTGAATTCTTAACCCAAAAGGATAATATTCTACAAAAAAATCAACAAAATACATGAATTTTCAACTAAAAAAGATACATTTTTAACAAAAAATAGAATACTCAAATTTTCAGTCAGAACAATAAATTTTCAGCAAAAAAAAAAAACATTTTTCAACTTTGCAAGCTTTCTCTATATTCGAATAGCACACTGCCCGGAATCGTCCAGAATGACGTCACCCATTCTACATACGAATACAATATTGTAACTTTTTCTTTCATTTTATAATTTATTTCAATGTTATCGATTTTTGTGATAGTTGCCTTCCCTTTTCCACAGAATCTAGTATTCTTAGAGGCAATAAATATACATACACACATGCATGCATACATACAACCAAACAAATAATTTTTTTAAACCCTTGGAAATTATAATAATTTCAATTAGATACTTTGAGAACACTTTGAGAACTCGCTCAAAATTAAAGTATTCTTAAATCATGATTTTGAAACTAAGTAGTTAAGAATTCTTCATTTCTAAAGTGAACAACAAGATTTTTGAAATTCAATCATTTTAATCTGAAAAGCAAAATTAATAACTTCAAAATCAAAATAGGAATAACTAGATTTTGAAGACCGTAATTTTATAAGGTATCAAACTGACGTATAATAAATAGTTAATTCTCACACTGACGAGACAAAAATAACGCGCAAATCGAGTGAAAACACAGAAGCTTCAATGTGGACGGAATGAATGAATCGTAAATTATTATACAAACAAAGTCAAACAAAGTGAATTGTGTGCGATCAATTTCTAATAGCAAAAAATTGTTAGTTCTTGATGAGCTGAATATACTGTTAAATTTTTCTTGAAATCGATTAATATCTTTTACCTCTTGAAGCGTATTGAAAATGGGAAAACATTTAATTCAAGCGTAAGATATATGAAAAAAATGAATGCTTACACTTACATTAAAGTTGTTCAAAATTTTTTGTTCAATTTCAATTTTATCTTTTTTGGAATTGCATACATTTTATGCTTAAATTCAATTTTTTCCATTTTCAACACGCTTGATGAGGTAAAGTAGTATTTGATGAAGTACAATAGTATTTTACAGCAGTATTTTACAGCTCATAAAGAACTAACAATTTCTTGCTATTAGAAATCGATTAATAGAAATTTATTTTATTCAACACTTGACCGAAATGACCACCTTTCCGCCCCTGAAAATAGGGGTGAAAGTAGCATATATTTCCCGTAACGTGCATTTGCGGGGCGAAAGTTAAATTTGCGTGGCGAAAGTAAATTTAGCGGGGCGAAAATTAAATTTGCGGGGTGAAAATTAAATTGACATTTTTTTCTTTTTTTGGGCAACGGTCGCCATATTGAAAATCTGAGTTGCTCCGAGTCAATGAGAATTCGAGCCGTGAACAAAGCTATAGAAAAATGCATCGGACCCGCTTTTCAGAGCTAAAAGTTGGCCACGGTCGAGAGTGGAATAAAATACTATATTTAACACGGGACGAAAGTAGACTTTTCCCTCGGGTAATGACCTCGGGAAAAATCTGCTTCTTTCGCCCCTTGTTACATAATGTACTATTTTCGGCCCACCCTATTATCCATATATAATAGCGTACAAAAAATTTATGAATGACCTTTTTTCCTTCTAAAATTAGGTGCAGATGGCGTTCAAAATCTTTTTCGAAACGACGTTTCTATGCAAATAAAGGATGGCTCTATGTTTGGAGCGCTTTTGCAGCAAGTTTTCAGTCTCAAGCATGTGCCGTTCTGGGTTAGACCTCTGGATCAACAAGTACGACCACGTTATCCTAATCCGCACTATTCTGTTTATATACGAACCCCAATTTGCGAACATTTTGTTTCACATTCACCCATCGAACTGCATACGATACGTGTCAAACAAAACCCTCTTGATAAGCATGTCCCAATGTCCGCTAGAATAAGTTTGGGAATGGATAATCATTTTGTAGCTAAAACTTTCGAATTATTCAATGTCAATGAACAACATACTCATTTCCAACCCTGCGGCCGCATTTATGTAGCAACACCTAAAGCCGCAGCTGTCTATACTGCGCTTTTAGAAAAAAGTCCCCAGTAGCAATAAGGGACTGTTTTCGGGATATCCCAATAATTTATCGGCTAGAATATTTTTTTAATATTTACGCTTGGGTTTCTCATTTGAAATTGGTTGCAATAATCAATGGGCCTTTTTTCCAACTTTATAAATCCACTTTAAGATCTTGACTTTGAACTTGAAATGATCAACGATTTCAATGTCCTACATATATTTTACATGAGATGTACTTCCATATTATTTATGTAAAACTGTAATTGGAAATAAAAGAATAAATTCCATAAACGGTTTTTTTTTATTTTTATGTCTCAGACGAATATATTATTGTACCATGGAAAAAAATGGATTTTAACATTAGGCGTTGACAATTATTAAAAAACATCAAATTCTAAAATAAGTTAGAGACTAAGCAAAATGTACAAACAGTCTGTTATTTCTATAATTGAGAAATTAAAATTAAGAAATTAAATTATATACGAAATTGTCTTTCAGATATTTCAATTTTGAAAGTCTCAATCTCAAATTACTCAGTTTTTGAAGTTTTCAATTCCAAAAGAGTAAACTATTAACGTACAGAATTGAAATTTGAAATTTAAATACGTGAAATTACTTACTCATGAATATTGCAAAATTACTGGAAAAATGAATGACTAATTTACAAAATAGAAATAAATAATAAACGTTAAAAAAGGCTTAAGATAATGATTTCATATTTTGAAGTTTCTTCTTGTAAAAATATCAGCAGGCATTTGAAAAACATTTTGAAACCAATCCGAAAGATTAGGACACAAAATCCCTAATTATTTGCAAAATTTGTAACCTCGAACTCTAAAAAAATATTCTCAAATAATAAAATGAAGAAAATAATATAATGGAGAAAAACTGTGTTTTTTATAATAATAATTTAAAAATCAAAATAACTAGGGTTGTAATGCATAAAAACGGAATTAAAACAGAAATAGGCATTAGTTGAAGTAAGATTTTTGAGTCACATTTTTTAACCAAACATTTGTAGTTTCACCTGAAATATATGAAAGTTTTTTACCGGAAAAAATGAATTTTCAAGCCAAAAAAGTGAATTTCCAACAAAAATGTCACTTTTCAATCAAATTAGCACTTTTTACCAAAATGGTGAAATTTTTAACAAATTACATGAATTTTCAACCGCATAGTAGTTGAATTTTCACACAGGGCCGTCCATAAATCTCGTGACGCGTTTTTCTTTTGTTTATATCGTTGTATCCTTTTTTACTTCAGAAAAATTTTATTCCTATCTTTATTTAAACAAAGTAAAAACGCATCACAAGATTTATAGACGGCTCCTACCGAAAATATGAATTTTCAACAAAAAAGTTAATTTTCAACCAAATAGTTGAATTTTCTAGCAGAATGTTTTAATTTCCCACCCTAAAAAAACGAATTTGAGAGAAAATAGTTAAATTTTCAATGAGAGATCAATTTTCAACTAAAATCATGAATTTTCAACCGAACAACTGAATTTTAAACAAAGTAGGTAAGCTTTCACACAATTAGTTACATTTTCCATCAAAAAAGACTCAAAAAAATAGCTGAACCGTCTTCAGACATTTTTTTACCGAAAGTGATAGATTTCCCAACCTAAATCAAAAATTTACAAAAAAAAAAGAGTTAAATTGTCAACAAAAAAGTTCCTTATTTTTCAACAAACTAGTTGAAATTTCTACCAAAATAGTTGAATTCAATCAAAAAAAGAAGAATTTTCAACAAAATAGCTTAATTCTCAAGCCAAGTTTATCAAAGTCTATCAAAATAGTTCAACTTTAAACCAACAAAAATTATATTTCTTCACCAAAAGAGATAAATTTTGAATCGAAAAATCCGAATTTTCAATCAAGGAAGAAAAAAAGGGCCATTAAATTGTTGAATTTTCAAACCGAAAAATATGAGTTTTCTACGTGCACTTTCAAACCGAAAATATGATTTTTTCACACAAAAAGTTGATTTTCAACCAAGTAAAATAATTTTGTTTTTATTCGCACAAATTTTCAATCAAAAAAGATTTCAATTTGAAATCAAACAAAGTTGAATTCAAACAAAAAGGTCGAATTTTCAACAAAATAGCTGAATCCTCAACCAAATCAGATTAATATTCTATCGAAATAATTGAATTTTCAACCAAAATAAATTAGTTTTTTTGCCAAAAGAGAGGATGAGGCGAATTTTGAAACAAGAAAGAAAAAAATCTCCACTGAATTCAGGCATTTTCAAGCCAAGAGGACGAATTTTGTATCAAACAGTTGTATTTTCAGATGGAAAATATGAATTTTCAACAAAAAGGTTTCCTTTCTACCAAATAAAATAGTTGAATTGTTAACAAAATGCATGATTTTTCAACCAAAATAGATGAATTCTCCAAGAAAAATATAATAGTTGATATTATTTCAAACAAAAAAGACTTCAATTTGAAATCGATCACAGTTACATTCTATCAAGAAATATGAATTTTCAAGAAAAGAGTTTAATCCTCATCTCAAAGGGACAAATTTTATACTCATAACTGATCCATAAAAAACTCTTAAGAGGAGATAATATACAAAAAACACAAAATAACTTCAAAGTAACTATAATTAAAGTTCCAAGTTACTGCAAAATACGTGACTAAGTTACTTTAAAAGATACTTTTTAAAAAAGTAAAGAAGTTACCCTAAAAGTTACAAATAACATAACTTTTCAGTAACTTAGTTTTTTGCAACGAGTAACCTTTTTTGTCAACTTTATAAATCAATACTTTCACGATGATTCATTATAATAAATTTGAATTTTTAAATTTATTTTATAAATCAACTTGAAGAATAGGTAATTTTACACGTAGAACATCCTTAAATGATCAATAATTTCAATGTCCTACATATAATTTACATGAGATGTACTTTAATATTATTTCTATAAAATTGTTATTTTTACATTAAATTTTGATACTGGTATGAATGGAAATAAAACAATAAATTTCATAAACAGATTTTTTTATTTTTATGTCCCAGACGAATATATTATTTTACAATGGGAAAAATAGGTTTTGACATTAGGCGTTGACAATTATTATTAAAGATTAATTTCTAAAATAAGTTAAAGACTAAGGAAATTGCACAAACACTCAGTTATTTCTACAATTGAGAAATTAAAATTTAAGAATTAAATTATATACGAAATGGCCTTTCACAAAATATATCTAAATCATAAATTTCTCCTTAATTTAGAAAAGCTGCAAATTATATCCTAATTTAATTTATAATTTTAAATCTTTCCGATTATCAAATATCTGAGCCTCTACTTTCGGACGAGACAAACTTGCCACTTTTTTTAATTCGATCTAGAAAATCGAGGAACGACTTTAGAGAAAGTGCAATCGAATTAGGAAACTAATTATTTCAGAATAATGTTTTAGAAACTGAAAGCATCTCTGAAATATCTTCTACAAAATATAAAATAGTCTTGAATACTTCCAGATAAAATTGACCAATTGTTTTTAGGCCTGGCTTACATTTTGACCATTTTTTCATTAAATTTACCGATTGCAATAATAAAAAAGTTGGTACCACAACACTATCTATGACCTGGATTTCTTATCTTACAATGAGAAATTGAATAAGCTGACTAGGAAATTTTAGAGATCACAGGTATTATAAATACCAGCGGCCTTTAATCACTCATCGAATTCTTACAAACGCAAAAGAAAAACAAGTCTCGGCTTTATAATTACAAATAGATAATTGTAGTGAATAAATAATTTCACCAAATTCCATACAATTTTCAAACGCCGCATAAAATAAAAATTAATTAAAACGCTAGACATAAAAAATCCAATTCGATATGCACTGCTAAACTAAACCTATATAATATTTAGATACAATAAAGTTGAACACATCGAAGTGAAAAAAATTGTAGAAATTGGGCAGTATTTAAGCAGTAGCAGACAAATCGACTTCTCACACTCGCAAGAACACATTTCATCATTTAAGGCAGTTTAAAATAGATTCTCGTCGATATTAGAAAATATTATTATAAATAAGATCTTCTTGGCAAAAAGAATCAGCAAAGTTTATGTGGCTTTAAAATACCTTTTGTTCAATGAGAAGCCACAAATAATAAATAAAAATACTGTAAAAGGATTTAAAAAACAAGATGTATTTCAATTATTAGTCTTGTAACGTTTCAAAAAATTCAGTCTGCTATGCTAGAAAGAATAAATTAAAGTAATGTTTGCTATCATCAGATTTTCTGCTTAACAAAATTAAAACGCTATAAAAAAAACTTTAATAAAGAACAGTATAATCGCAAAAATCAACAAATTGTGCTAATTCCATAAATACTTAAGAATTAATGGTGCGTATAATTATTATTTAATCAATTTAATACTCGCATGAAACGTCGACTGGCGGAAATTTATGATCCTTCATTCTGACTTCTATGCTCAAGAATGAATTTCTGTTAATATAGTATTCTACGATACTTTTAGGATTATGTCAAGATATTTTTAAATTAAGTTACTATGAATTTAAATATAAATATATTTGGATTATTACGAAGACTTTTCCAAAGATCGGCCACATTTAAAATGAGGATAAATGACAGATCGAAATTATAAAAGTTTGAGAATATTTGAAAAATGCAAGTTAACTTTGAGCATTCCGAAGTATTCTAGAACATTCTAAATTCTAGAATATTCTCGAAAAGTCCTGACTTTTTCTAGAAAATGCCATGATATTCTAAAAAAGTCATGTAATTTATAGAAGTGTTGAAAAATTATCCGACATTTAAGAATATTCCATTAAAAAGGTCAAAAGTCCAAAGACCGTTCTACAATACTCAAAAAATTTTCAGATTCGTCCAGGCAATTGTAGAATAATTTAATGAAGAATATTCTACAAAAATTGCGAACACTTTACAAGAAAATTGTATAAAATGTAGACATGTCAGAACATTCCAGAAGTATTTATAAATAATAGATTGAAGTATATATATTTTTATTTTTAGAGAATTACATTGAATTCAAACTAAAATATTATTAATTGAAAAACAATTAAATTTTTTTAATTAAATATTACAAATTTTGCAATTGTGAAAGTCTTAATATCAAATTACTCACTTTTGTAAGTTTTCAATTTGAAATAAGTAAGCTATTAAAGTACAGAATTGGGAATTATTTAAATTTGAAATTTAAGTATGTCGAATTATTTACTCTTGCATCACGCGTGAAAATCGTGAATAAAGTAAACAGAAAAGTTGGCAAATAAGAAAGAAAATGACGTCAATTATTTAAAAATTGCAAAAGATAACATAATTTGTAAGTGATTAAGAATGGATTAATTTTCTAAGAAACCACTCAAATCAGAAAAAGATTATGATTTTATATTTTTAAGTTTCTTGTAAAAATAGTAACAGGCATTTACCAAACATTTTGAAACAAATCTAAAAGATGAGACACGAAATCCCTCATTGTTTGCAAAATTTTTAACCACGAACTCTAAACAAATACTCACAAAAAATACAATAGAAGCCAAAGTTTAAATTCTAAGAATGGAGGAAAAACTGAGCTTTTTTAATTGAGAAAGAATCGGCCCTCCCAATTAGACGGAAGCATGAATTCGTCTTTTAAGTACATGTAAGTGTAAATATAAAATACATCTTATACCAGAAATATGTATATCCATTCGTTGTAAAATCGTAAAGCTAGTGATTGTTATCTCTAATAATTTACATTTGAATATACAGCACTCGTATCAAGCCCGATAAGAATTAGATTACGATTCGATTAAAGATCGCACAATTACTGTCTTTTCTACAAAATTTCTACACCCAACTCGTATTTTTCAAATATACATCGAGTCGGGATCTCACAAAAGCAGAAAAGTTGTGTATATGTATCACAGAATGCAAAATCTAATCACACAAGCGTTTGGTAAAATATCGAGTGCATACTGCTCATTAGCATTAGGCGTTGCGAATATATTAATTAATTATTAATTATTAGTAAGTAGCTTTTGGCTGGTATAATACAGACGGAATTTGATGGATGGCGATTTTTAAACTCCACATTTTAAGTTGCGCTCGTTTACAATTCCATTTTAAGATTTCCTGTCAATCTCAAGTTTCGATAAATTGCTAGGAATCACATTTGAACTTAAATTACAACATATCAAACTGTTTTTCATTGCCTTCTTTTGGAATTTCACCAAACAATATTTTAGCAAATTTTTTAATAAATACTCCCTAAAGACGACGAACTAATTATAAGCAAAAACAGATAAACGATCAACACAACATCAAATCAACAAAGTTTTCAACTTCACTAATTTTTGACAAACAATTTTCCCAAAACGAATGATACAATTATAATAGCGATAATACAAACTTATTTTCTACAAAATCAGCGCCTCGTTTGGCTTTTTAGCGAAACTATTGATGCGTTTCGACTACTCATTAAATGATAATTAAAGTCTTCTGATTAAAAAGTAGAAACGACTAGGGATTAAACATAAAAGAATTAACAGAACATTCCTATAAAAGAAATCATGTAATTATCATGAAATCATGATGTTGTCATGTATTAGGAAAACTTGGTTTTTTAAAAAATCATGACTTTTGAATGAATAATAATAATTGGATATAAATTATAAATTTGAAACTAGAAGAATATAAGAGTGAACGCAGAACTATGTTCTTGGCGCTTTAGTCGGTCGACTGACAGACTGGTTGCATTTGCATTGTTCATTAGCAATGGCGTTAGAATGAACGCGAGACGTGATATGAGGCAAGCAACAAAGAAGATTAGGACCACGAAGACTTCCGGCGAAGCCACTTCTGCCCAAAAAGCTGTGAGCACAGTTGTAAAGGCGGGTTTGCAGAATTAACACGTCGTCCAGGTCTTCCTCACTGTGAAGAAATACCATTTTTATCATTTATTTATGAAAGGGGGAGTGTGGGGGGAGGAGTTGCTGCAAAATTTAAATTTCAGACCTTTATCAAATTTTTCCCAAGACAATGTTTTATAAATTTTGAACCTCACACTCAGAGCCTTGTTCCAGAAAAACTTTGGGACTTTTGGGAAAAGAAGTCAATAGCATTGGAGAAGAAAAATCACATAAACAAAACAAATTAAATTTTTATTTGAATTATCCTCAAAGATAAATAAATCTACTATAATCTTTGAAAATCTTCGCGTATAAATTGAAAAAGACAACACTGATCTAGTTTATGTTTTTGAAACTTACGCAACTTCTTACGGATGCAAAAATAAGAAAATCTGAATAGATTGACCGAAAAAAATGTACTTTTTTTCTATTTTTAACATTCTCAGGGTGTCTAGCGATTCTTAGGAACTTTGTGAATTCGTTGAAGTCTGTTGAAGTACATAAAATCGTTGTGAAATCTTGAAATTTTTGTGAAATCTTTTGAAATCTTTTCAAATTTTTGTTCAATATTTGAAATCTTTGAAAACTTTAGAATCCTTGAAACCTTTGAAATTTTTATGAAATCTTCAAAAATTTGTGAAAGCTTTCTTTAATCTTTGTTTGTGAAATCTTTCGTATTCGTTTGAAGTCATCGGAATCTTTGAAATCGTTTAAAATCTTGGAAATGTTTTGATACCTTTGGAATTCTTGTATTATTTTGATATCTTTATGAAATTTCTATGAAATCTTTCTTTTGTATCTTTTGTATTCATTAAAAATCATAACAATATTTTCAATATGTGTAAAATCTTTTGAAATCTGAAAAATCAAGTTTACTATAACCTTTAAAACCTTTGAAATCCTTTGAAAGTTTTAAAATCTATGGAAATGTTCGAAATCTTTGTGAAATTTTTGAAATCTGGTGTATATGCGCTTTTTAAATCTTTGAAATCCTTGCAATCTCTATGAAATATTCGAAATCTTTGGGAATTTCTTGTGAAATTTTAAAAATCTTTATTAAATCTTTTTAAATATTTGTGACATGTTTCTTACATCTTTGTTTGTAAAATCTTTTTTATTCGTTGAAATGAGTGAATTAATAGTGAAATCTTTTCAAATCTTCTAAAATGTTTTTAAACCTTTTGAAATAATTTCAAATCTTTGAAATATTTTAAAATCTTAGAAATCTGGTTTACTGTCAACGTTTTCAAATCTTTGAAATCCTTTAAATCTTTGTAAAATGTTCAAAATCCTTTTAAATATTCTAAAATCTTTGAAATATTTTGAAACCTTTTGAAATTGAATTAAAATGGAAATTTTCAACTAATAATTCTTATAATTTGTAAGTTGAATGTCACAAAAAAATGTATACTTGTAACATTCTATATTAGCGGGGAGACAATAAAAAACTTATAGAATTATTCACAATATCAGGGTGGCGATTCGGCGGACGATTTCAAATTTCTTGTCATTTTCTGGTCAAGTTTTTCAATTTTCCTGGTCAACTAAAAGCAACATATTTATATTTTCAGAAAAAACGCAAATATTTATTTTAATTTATGACGTTCATTCTAAACGTCCTTTAACACAACAACAGAGAACAAACAAAAAATACTTAAAATTTTCACTAAAAAATATTCATTTATTACAAAAAATGGAAGAATTAATCTTTCAGTTGCAAAAATTAATTTTCAACAAAAAAAACGGGTTTTCAACAAAATAGTTCAACTTTCAAGCAGAGTGATGAATTTTCAAATGAAATTATTCTTCAACTAGAATAGTTAAATTTTAAACCAAAAAGATTGATTTTAACTAAAAACGATGAATACTTAACTGGAACACTTGAATTTTCAACCAGATATGAATTTTTAAACAAGATTAATTTTCAAATAAAAAGATTAATTTTCCACCAAAAAAATACAATTTTTCAACAAAATACATGAATTTTTAACCGAATAGTTGAATTTTGAACTAAAAAAAAATAATATTTTTCAACCGAAAATGGAATATAACATTGTTAGTTAAAAAAATTAATTTTTACCCAAACATAAGAGTTTTCAATTAAAACAATGAATCTTCAACTGAAATAGTTGATTTTTAAACCAGAAAGATGAATTTTCAACTAAAAAATGATGAATTTTTAAACAAAAAGATTCATTTTCAAATGAAAAGATTAATTTTCCACCATTTCCACATATTGAATTTTTAACGAAATAATTGACTTTTTAATTGAAGAAGACAAAGAAACGAAAAACATCCAAAGGAAAAAAAAAAGTTTTCAATCAATTAGCTCATTTTTCAATCACAGAAATGAATTTTTAATTAAAACGATGAATCTTCAGAAAAGAAAATTTAAAAAAAGAGTTTAACTTTCAGCCAAATAATTTTATTTCCAACCTAAAAGATGAATATTTAATAGAAATGATAAATATTTAACTGGAATACTTGAATTGTTAACCGAAAAGAAGAATTTTTAAGCAAGAAGATTAACTTTCAAATAAAAAGATAATTATTACAAAAAATATAAATTTTTTAACAAAATACATGAATTTTGAACGAAATAGTGAAATTTTCAACTGGAATAGTTGAATTTTATGCCAAAAGGATTCATTTTCAACCATAAAAATAAACTTTCTACAAAAATGACGAATTTTCCACAAAATACACACATTTTCAAACAAATATTTTAATTTTTAAATGCGAAATATCAATTTTCAACCAAATACTTGAATTTTCACAAAAAAAAAGATAAATTGATGTTAAACAAAGTAGTTACATATTCAACCAGAGAAGAATTTATTTTTTTTTATTTTAAATCGTTTAATTTTTAACACTTCCCTTCAAATTATTATTCATTCTTGAAATTTCTCAATGAAATGTTTTTCGATTTGAAATGAGTTATTTATTCAAATCTTCAACTAAAAATTGGACAATTTTAAGATATTGCTTTGAAAATTAAAAATTGAAAAAAATACAAAACAAGATTGCTGTAATATGATTCCAATTTTTAAAATTGTACCATTTTAAGCTTTTGAATTTGAAATTGCTTTATATTTACATCTAAAATTATCCTGAATTTGAAACTACAATATTGTGAAATTTAAAATTCGAAACCTCCAAAAATTAATCCAAAAATTAATTCTCAGAAAAAAACTTTAGTTTTAAGGCCTCAATGTTTTAGAATAGTTCATTAAAAACTAAAATTTGTAATTAAAATTATAGAAATTTTGAAGACGATAAATATATTATTAATAAGTATCATATCGTGTAATATCAAATGACATTAAAATTGACTGAATAAATTTCTTTTACTAAAACATGTGATTTTAAGCTTTGTTTACAATTAATCAATTCATCAAGATTCGTCAATCTTGTGGCGATAACGAATCATAAAACATTGAAATGTAATATTTTTAGTAATTCAGTCGACCTGAAGCTTACACCATTCAACAAATTTGTACAAAGTTTACAACATAACTCCGCTAAATAAATAACTAGCACTACGTCTCACGAAATTTTGCTTCATTAATTATTTTTCAAGATTTTGCACTTTTCATTAAATAAATTTGAATTTTTTGTCATTCAGTCCACCTGCAGCATACACTATTGAAACGATTTATACAAAATTCTCAATATAAGACCGATCAAAAAACCGTTAATTCAGCGAGAAAAAAATGATCTAAGACTACATCTTGCAAAATTTTTTATTCATTAACTATTTTTTAAGATTTTAAACTTTTTGTTGAAAAAAATCGATATTTTAGTATGACGTTCAACCTGAGCCCTACATTACTACGTCGACTAGTAGAAAATTTCCAATAAATTTTCGATAGATTTCTCTTTTTAAAATTTTGATTTCGATAAGGTTAACAATCTTCATGTTGTTTCGTTAGCGTGTGCGATATAAATGGAAAAACTGTATAATTATATTTTCAATTATAATATCAATATCAATACTAATAATATACATCACATTAAAAATATATTAATGACTTTAAAATGAGAATTTTATTCGATAAAAAATTTTTATCAAAAAATGAGTGAAATTTCACCAAAAACATAAACGATGGGAAAAAATGTAAACTTGGCGAGATTTTCTTTTTATTTAATAATAACAATCTCGCCAATTCCTGTAATTTTTTCAATTTGTTAAATTTAGAAATTTACATGTTTTTTAGGATTACTTGGAAAACTTTAATTTCATAAACTATGTTGATTGTACTGATAACTTTTTACTTGGAAGAATTTTTTGCCTCGTAGATGTTTCTGGTAAGATTAATAAGTATTTTTTTACTTGGGGCATGCATAAACATAAAAAATGGACGTTTTATCAATCTCTAAGTTATTTATTTCAGTGCGTAATTTTTCTTGGAAAAATACTATGTAAATTAATATCCCCAACGGGGAGTGTAATTTTTTTGGTCACTTTTGAGATTTCTAAATATCTGTGACAGAAAATTCGAAATAAAATGTATGCTTAAATTAAATTTTTGTCAAGAAGGCTATAACAGGTTTAAAAAATAATAAGTATGTCATCAGTTAATATAAAGTATGAAAGTCACAAATACTTCAAGGAAATAATCTTTTCGTGCAAAACATGACAGGCGCCAAACTCGTGATATTATGTATTTCCTATCTATGTAAATAAACAATAAATTTAAGTTTAAGATTACGATTTCCACATCATAAGTGTTTTGCAATTTCATTCCTAAGTATATTGTTCATTTTCAGTGTGACTGTTAAGAAACTATTTATTTCTTGATATTCAATTTCTTTAAAAAAGTTTCTAATGCTTCACCAATCTAAACTCCTCATGTTTTAAAACATAGACTTTCAAAAAAACAAAAAATGTAAATAATAACAAATAATTGAATTTTTGAGATTGTGAAACTTTACAGACTATTGTTTTCAATATATGAAACTCTTACAATTGTATGCTTAGTTTTGTGTCTGAGGTTCTGCTTTTTAAGAAATATTTCAATCAAACCAACTAATTAATATAACAGTTACATAACTTGAAAATTCGTACTTTTACGTTTCATAACTAAATAATTTGAGTCATTTATGTTATAAAACTTTAGTTTATATTTTTCGGATTAGATTTTACCAAATTTTGAGTAGGATGTAGCGTAAAATACTTTCAGAAAATGAAAGACCCTGGTATGATATTAATTTTATTTTTACCTAAGCAGCAACTGTGTAAGATTTGGTATCGATAGAAAATTTACTTTTCTGCAAAATTCTGCCAAAATTTCCTGAAAAATCTAAAAAACATGTTTTTCTTCATTTACTTCCAAATTATGGTTGTATTGAAAAATTGTTTGAATAAGAGTGGTCGATTTCTATGAAATATATCTTTTTTTGTAATAATTTCGAAAAAATTTAAAAAAATAGTGAAGAAAGTAAGAAAGTTGATATTATTTATTAAAATAACATTTTTTTTTCTTTGATTCCCTCGTGAAAAAAAGTTTACAAGTAAGTTTAAGAAATTTCGAACATTTTTTCAGGGTACTACAACTAAATAAATGGTTGATTTTTGTTGTATATTGTTATTTGAATTGAATTGAAAATCATAACGTTGTGATTCTTCTTTGAAGTCCAATTTTTTAAAATTGAAAATACCAATTTCCGATATGAAAATATGATAATAAAAATAACAAACAACAAAAATAATTCAATTTAAATTAAAAAATATTAGCTTTTTGGATGCAAAAATAGAGAATTCTGGTATACTTTTTCGTAAAATATTATAAGTACAATAAAATCTAACTATAAATGTAAAATTGTATGTTTTCCTACTTATTCAAAAAAATTTTCCACTAGAAATTGAAAAAAAAAAACTTAAGTAAATTTTCTAAAATCAATTTTACTGAAATTTTGGATAACAAACAAAAACTATGGAGTCAACTAGTATATGAAATTAAAAATGCCCACTCATTTTGAAAAATATCATAAACAAATTTTCGTCATTTTTCACACATTTTTTTTTTTATTGAGAAGGGTTGTTTCAATAAAAAAAATTAATAAGCACACAAAATATGCAATTCATAGAGATCTAGAACTTTCATTTGATCAATTTATTAATATAACAAATAATACAATTTTTTAAGTAAATTCAGAAAAAAATGTTTTTTTTTCAGGTTTTCTAGGCAATTTTGACAGAAATTTTCAGAAAAATAAATGTTTGATCGGGAAAAAATTTTACAGTTGCTTTTTCAGGTAAAATTGAAAACAATAGAACCCCAGGGTCTTTAATTTGCTTTTTTTTAAGCTGCGCCATAATGTTTAGTTTCTTAAAATATAAAACATATAGCATAGGTGGTGTGATAAACGAGTAAACATTTACGCAGAGACGCACTTTATTCTCGAAGAGCATACTTTCAAACCAAATATATAATTAATAAACTGTTAAAATTATAATTTTAATAACTTCATCGACTTACCTCGCTGCAGCGATAAACTTTTGGAAAAGTCTGTTAGGGATAGTCCGAGGCCGGTCAACGGTATCGGCATAAAGTTCAGTTTCTCTGTTATACAGATGCAAAAAATCCGACAACTGCTTGGCAGTCACGGCAGCTCTGTCTTTATCACCCAGCTTACTATTTGGCAACTGATTAGAGCAGAAGACATTCATAATATTACCCGTTTTCCGAAAAGAAAAATAAACACAGTGAATTCTTGCTTATTATAAGGCACACCTATTTCAAGGCTTACCTATTCCAAGTCCACCATGCTGAGATATTTCAAGTGGCGCGGTTTAGTTACCACCCACCACGGTCCCCGTTCGGTCTCTCCCGCGTTAGTGGCTGACCAATTAAAAAGAGGCTCAATGAGCGGGAAGCCCTCGTTGGTTTGAATGTAGTACTTTAGCATGACGTCATGGAAATGCATAGGAGTTTTTGGAGAAAATATTCTCTAAAAATATTTGTCAAGTGTAGAATGTATTTTCTCAGTCATGTTCCATTATTTTGTCGATTGACGACCTTTCAGAGTCACGAAATAAAATAAATTATGCAAAATTTGAGGCTAGTGTTACAGATCGATTTGATAAGAATCGTGTACTCTGAACTCAAAGTTCGGATAGTTGATTGTATTTGGTGAAACTGAAAGGACTTCAACCGATAAATGGATGAAACGGAATTGCGCAAAAAAAGGCGTATGCATTTCCATGTCAAGATCTACCAACTATGCTAACTCTCCTGACATTTCCATCTACCCTATCATGACCGTGACGTCATGCTACAATCCTGAATTTTCCGCGAAATATTTTAATCGTTTTTTGGTTCTTTTAAATTGACTTTTGGTCGGAAAATTGTAATATTTTGAGGAAATGTATTTGTCATGTCGTACGTTAATAAAAACACTTGAAAAACGCTGACATGCATGATGCGCAAATGCAAGCGCGCACACATGCTTACAGCGCGCGCATCGACACAAGGCCGGGGCAGCCAATGAACGTTGCTTGGCAAAATCACCCCACGACTCGCGGTAGAGGCAGGGACCCCTCTAGTCTTGAAATATCCAAATGATTACGTTTCGCGGCCCTTGGAATAAGCAAGAATTCAGTGTAAATTAAATTAAAAAGAATATCGAAACTCACAGTGAATAAGAAGGGCGTCCTTAAATTACTAGACGATTGCTGCAAAAACTTGGTCACGAGATCACAACAAATTGGATCCGCATTTGGTTGAGATATTTTACGTAATACAAATCCTAAGTATAGACCAAAAGCTTTCCTCGCTTCTCCGGGGCTGAAAGGATAATATTTTTCATTAATCTTTCTTTTCATTGACATTAGCCATGGTGAAAAAATTTTTACGAAAAAGTACATGAAACTAAAACCATTTTCACAGAAACCTAAAAATAAATGCAATAAGTTACAACCAAATTACAGAAAAGTACAACTTTTTTCTATTATTCGGACGAATTTTGTAGTTTTTGTACTTTCTTGTATATTGCTGTACTCTATTGCAATTTCAATTTCCTACAAGAATTTACAAAAAAGTAGAACTACAAGAATCTACAGGAATATTCAGGATATGACAATAAGATAATTTTAAATTAAGATTTATTGGACATCATGAATGTCATTTAAAATTATGTCATTGCAGTGTTCACAATATTTGTTATCCTACGTCGAAAAAGAACAGACTTTTGACTGTAAATAAAAATTTAACATTTGAGAAAGAATTGAACACAGTAATTGAAATTGAAAGAGTCCAACTTTTGAAAATAACAATTTTTGTATTTAAAGTTATAAAAACTTATCTGCAAGTTAAAATACTCGAAGTGAAATAATTTTAAATTTGAAGCTTTTAAAATTGACGCTGAAAACTTTTTCAATTCACACGCTCAATAATTTACGGGTATAAAATGGAAGCTCTTAACACTTTTCAATTGGAAATGTTGTCATTAATTTTCAAAATTATATCATTTTAATCAATTTGAAGCTAGAAAAATGAATTTATACATCAAAATTTGTTTTGAAATCTCTTTAAATATACTTTTGAAAGTTTGTTTCAAAAAATCATTTGAAAAATTTTCAGGAATCTAATGCAAATTTTTCCATCATCTTCGAACTCGAATTTTTCCAACAAAATTTCGAAAATACTGCAAGATTAGAAAAATTACCTTAAAATCTTCCACATTCTTTTTTGAACATTTTGGAAATCATTTTACATATTCTTTTGCAATTAATTTTTCAAAGAAACAAAATCATTTTTATTTTTTCCATGAATTTTGATAAAAAATTTGTATTATTTTGAAACCTTTCTAAATTCTTAAAAGTCGTCTAATTTTTTTGTTCGAAATCTTTAAAAATCTACATTTTGTTTTGAATGTTTTGAAATATTTTCAAGTTCTAAATGATTTTGGAATCTTTTCAAAACTTCTAAATATATTTCTAACTTCCTCGAATTTTTTCCAAATTACTAATTGTTCAGTTGTTATTTATTAATCAAATTTTTTTCTTCAAATATTCCCTTACCATTAATTTTTCAAAATAAAGAAATCATTTTAAATTCCTTAGCAATTTAAAGATTTTTTTTATTCTCTTGAAACCTGTAAAGATTCTTAAAGAGCTTCAGAATTTTATTTCGAAATCTTCAAAATTTTGGATTTTCAATAAGTTTGATATCATTTTAAAGATAACCTCTCTTGATCCGATACGAAACTGAAGTTACGGGTGTTTCTAACAATTAATATGAGATGATTTAATAAATTCCATCGATTTTATTATTGATGCAACAGTTATAACTCTAAATTAATTTATATGAGATTATTTTGAGAGATAAATAACATCTAGGTAAAATTTTAATTTAAAAATAATGTTTCATAACTGAAATTGTTGCTTGATCTGTGATGTGTTATAATTAAAAAAAGTTCTTGGTAAAGGGGTAATAATATTTTTTTTGAATTACAGTTTCTTGTAGAAACTTATATATTACATATCCTACGAAAATTGATAGTAAGATACAAATCAAAACGTTGACGGGGATTCTAAAAGTGTCTATTGCTTTTAAAAATGTGTACTTTTTATTTAAAGTACATTTCTACAATAAACTACCAATATTTACAACATAAATTAAAGTACAGTTTCCGAATATTTCAACTTTGGCAAAATCTTGGATTTTTTATAAATATTTTTAATTTCCTACAATAATTTACGTAGAATTAAAAGCGTTTTTATGATGTGAAACACCCAAATTAAAAGAATGTACAATCCTGTAGTTTTCTGTAATACCTTATAGATGTGTACAAAAAGTAAAAAAAAAAATATATTAATGAAGAGTTATACACATTTTTGAATTGCAGAAACTTATACTTTATTGTTAATTTTGTACTTTTCTACGAGAAAATACAAGAAAAAGTTAGCTATTTGTATTTAATTGCATTCTCTTCTCAAAGTTTGTACATTTCGTTGTCGAAATGTTGTACTTTCTTGTAAAAATTTCTTCCACCAGGTCGGATATCAAAAATAAATATTTCCGTCTCATTCTGAGCTTCATTTATCACATTTGCCACAAAATAACTTAAAAATTCTTATTCCTAAAGTTGTTAAAGAATGTTAGAAAGAAATAATATCAAGCCTTTAGAATTTAATATTCAGTACCTTAATTTGTTGCCTTCTTGCATTAATTGCATTACTTGAGCTTTGTACTTTTTACTATCAATATCGATATTCTCTTTGCTGTCTCCTCGATCCAAACTTTCCTTGTGGCCTTTTAGAAGCGCACGTTCGTACCTCTCGTATCTGAAAAAAAAATGATTTGTAAATAAGTTAAAACCCCGAGTCAGATAAGTGACAAATATCTGTTAAATCATGATTATTTTCTGAATCCATTTACCTGGATAGCCTATCTAACTTGACTTCCGGAATTATGAAACCAGTAATACGACTAGCTGCTGGAAATAGCTGCTCATGAAGCATCAGATTGTGATTCGTGTTAATGTGCTGTGGCACTCTTCCTGGACCCGAAGGATCCGCAACAACTGGTATTCCTGTTATTGGATCTGAAAGGAAAAGCATTGTTTCAAAAATTAACGAATTACACAGCAATTATAAATAATGCAATCTTTTGCATATATTTAAAACACAGTGAACTTCATTGAGTCAAGAAACAGAAATTCTAATAAAAGCATAGTTTCTAAACTTTAAATAGTGGGCCATTATTGCCGGATTTAAGACTCAGGAAACCCTATAATTTGCCGCCCTTTTCCAATTTTCATTATTGCTTTTTTTCTTTACATGCATGCAGATTTGGGTGGGTCGAAAATAAATACTTTTGGAATTCGAAATCGCTACAAAGCGGAAAAGTGGCGTATTGGGGTCCTAAAAAAGTATAATTAATTTGGAATCGACTGACATGCAGATTGGTTACCCGCGCTCGCAAAAAAGGTTTAAAAAATTTCTTGCTTGCAGAGTTTTTAAGTTTTATGGAGTTTTAATTTTTTTATATACCTGGAGGTCAAGAAAGTCCTCTCAATTTTTTTTGGATTTTAATCTATCATTTTCTGGGAGATAATTCATATTTAATTTACCATTATTTTCGGACATTTTTTTTAACACGTTTGCGAATAGGAGGAAAATTATTTGAGGTAAATGAGAACTTTTGAGTGACGAAAATGCATTACAAAAAAAAATCCCCGAATCCCAGGAGTCAAAATTGGCAATACAGCGAATTTTTTAAATTTTGATTTTTGTATTTATTGAACTTATCTTTATAACTTGTAGTTTAAACATTTTTGTGAGCATGTGTGGGTTTTTTAAACATAGAAATACACTAGGAAAAAAATCCACAAGACCCAGGAGTCAAAATTGGCAACACAGCGAATTTTTTAAATTTTGATTTTTGTATTTATTGAACTTATCTTTATAACTTGTAGTTTAAACATTTTTGTGAGCATGTGTGGGTTTTTCAAACATAGAAATACACTAGAAAAAAACCCACAAGACCCAGGAATCGAAATTGGCAATATAACAAATTTTTTAAATTATTATTTTTGTATTTAATGAACTTATCTTTATAACTTGTGGTTTAAACATTTTTGTGAGCATGTGCGGGTTTTTTAAATATAGACATACACTAGAAAAAAAATCCACAAGACCCAGGAATCGAAATTCGCAATACAGTGATTTTTTAAATTTTCGATTATAATATCTAATGAACTTATTTTCATAACTTGTAGTTTAAACATTTTTGTGAGCATGTCTGGTTTTTTAAACATAGAAATATACTAGAAAAAGAATTGACAAGACTGAGGAATCGAAATTGGAAATTGACAATTGGAAAAATGTTTAAACCACAAGTTCAAAAGAAAAGTTCATAAAATACCAAAATGAAAATTCGCTGTATTGCTAGTTTTGATTCCTGGGTCTTGTGGATTTTTTTCCGAGTGTAGTTCTAGGTTTGAAAAATCCACACATGCTCAGAAAAATGTTTAAACTACAAGTTCTCAAGATTAGTTCATAAAATACCAAAATCAAAATTTTGATAGTCGCTGTATTGTTAATTGTGATTCGCGGTTCTTTTGGATTTTTTTTCGAGTTTATCTCTATGTTTAAATAACCCTCAAATGTTCACAAAATTTTTTAAACTACAACTTATAAAGATCAGTTCACAAAATACCAAAATCTAAATTTTCAAAATTCGCTGCATTGCCAATTTTGACTCCTGGGTCTTGTGGATTTTTTTCCTAGTGTATTTCTATATTTAAAAAACCTACACATGCTCACAAAAATGTTTAAACTACAAGTTATGAAGATAAGTTCATTGAATACCAAA
>CAKNXH010060021.1:0-35854 GCA_932178445.1 Andricus quercusramuli | reverse complement strand
TGATTCTTGTCCTAGTGTATTTCTATCTTTAAAAACCCACACATGCTCACAAAAATGTTTAAACTACAAGTTATGAAGATAAGTTCATTAAATACAAATATCTAAATTTTCAAAATTCGCTGTATTGCCAATTTTGACTCCTGGGATTCGGGGATTTTTTTTCTAGTCATTTTTGTCACTCAAAAGTTTTCATTTACCTCAAATAATTTTCCTCCTATTCGCAAACGTGTTAAAAAAATGTCCGAAAATAATGGTAAATTAAATATGAATTATCTCCCAGAAAATGATAGATTAAAATCCGAAAAAAAATTAGGGAGACTTTTTTGATCTCCAGGTATGTAAAAAAAATTGAAACTCAATCAAATTTAAAAACTCTGTAAACAAGAAATTTTTTTAACCTTTTTTGCGAGCGCGGGTAACCAAGCATCGTCGATCGATTCCAAATTAATTATACTTTTTTAGGACCCCAATACGCTACTTTTCCGCTTTGTAGCGATTTCGAATTCCAAAAGTATTTATTTTCGACCCACCCTAATGCAGATCCCTCGATTAGTCTCCGTCTACAGACATCGAAAATGGTTGATTCCCCATCGTCCAGGGAGACGATGAGCAAAAGCCCCAAGATCGGTTAGCAAAATGCTTTCACCGGTGAGCAAAATTCTCTCCATGTTTAGCAAAACATTTTGCTCACTATGTAGTAAACATCGTTGTGGGTGAAGTTGGGTTAGTCATTTGTCTTTATAATATATTTGATATCTGTAAACGGTAGACAATCTCAGGTTTTGCATTGTAATTTATAAAGAAAAATATTATTCAATACGAGAGATCAAATGGGCGGTTTGCTCACTGCATTTTGCTCACCCGGCTTTACTACTAGTGCCATCTAGCGTCGTAGACGGTATAAACGCTACCATATTTCAATCTGTTGGCACAAATTCATATCATAGAAGAACGCAGCAAAAAAAAATAGGAAGAATAAGAAATTTTCGTAGTTTTCATTAAAATTCATAAGCGACCATTTTTATAAGTATTTAAAAAAGACAACAAATTATTTTTTAAAAGTTTAAATTTAAAATTAAACCATTTTTATTGCCTTCTATAGTTTTGAACACTTAACATTTAATTTTTTTCCTTTTTGATCACTTTAAAGTTAAAATACTAAATTTTGAGAAGTTCTGTCTTAAAATTATTGAACATTCCAATTTGAAATTTCAAAACTTCAGGTATATCAAAAATTGCTTAATAAGGAATTTTCTACGTTTTTCCAACTCATATGATTAAAATTAGAAACTGTCCGCTTCTCATGGTTTAAAAAATATTCCCCTTTATGTGCCAAAAATGTAAAAATATCACGTTTCTAATTTAAAATTGTTGAAGTTTTAATGCTTCTACTATTCTCTAAATCACCTGTTTGAAATTTTGAAACTTTTTTCTGTCCTTTGAACATTTCGAGGTGATTATTCAAATAGAATTTTTTGCGTAGATTACGAATCCGTTGACCAAAATGCTCTAGCAAGTTGAGTTTTTGAGTAAATCGGGATCAAGTGGTCAAAAAATGCATCTTAGATACTTTTTTCATGTCCTCAAAAACAAAAACGCGCGCACTAATTACCCTTTCTCTAGAAAAAACTCGGGTCATTTTTCAACATTTTGTTATAGAATTTGCAGAAAATCTTATATTATTTGAAAATGCACTTGATTTACAAAAGTTTCTTCATTATAGCGATACAATTCCAGTAAATTCGATATGAATGACACAATTTCTTCATTTATTTACAATTCTTTAAAATTATCAGATTATTTTTTATTTATTTATCATTTAAAAAAACATAAACAATACATTTTCAAGGTATTTCCGGATTAGCTATTAATAGTAGCTATAATATTTCATACCATATAATAATAGTAGCTATGAATAAAAGTAGAATTATATTCGAATATTTAAATTTGATTACAATTTTCTGTAATATTCTATTAGCCACGTTTCCTGGACATATTTGTCACATAAATGTAATAAATTATTTTATTTTTAAAGTTCAACAGTAAGAATGATGTGACATTTATGTAAGATGAATCTGAAAAAATTGAAGTGCTATAATTGTAATATTTTATTTAATCCAGACAAAATGGTAGTCTTACAATAAATGAAAAATGACCGCTTTTTTATACTTCCATTGCATTATTTACATTTAAATAATAGTTTTGACAATCAAAACTTAACACAAACGGTTAATTTTTGCTAGCTTTATTAAAAATCTGAGCTTCTCTTTCTTGTTCAAAATTTATGTATTTTGCTGAAGATTTGTTATTGTTCAAAATTAATTTTTAAACTAGAATTTTAACTAGACCATGTTTGGTTTAATGTTTCTCCAGTTCGAAATTCAGCTATTTGTTGAAAAATTTATTTATTCTGTTAAAACGTTATCTTTTATAATGAAATAGTAATCGTTTTGATGACTAATTCACCTTTTTGGATGGAAATGCATGTATTTTGTTCAGATTAATATTTTTTGGTAGAAAATTCATCATTTTTTTGGTTGAAGATTCATTATTTCAGTTAAAAATTAATTCCTTCGCTTACCAATTTAACTACTTTGTTGCAAATTAGTTTTTTTGTTGAAAATTCGTATTTTTTTCTTTAAAATGAATGTTTCAACTGACAACTTAACTTGTTCGTTTTAACCATGTTTGGTTTAACATTTATCTTCTTCACTTAAAAATTCACTTCTCGTCTTTTTGAGACTGGAAACTCAACTATTTTGTTAAAAATTCATCCAATTTGTTGGAAATTTGTCTTTTTTTTCGTGTAAAAAATTCATCTTTTTGATTGAAAATTCAAGTATTGGGTTGAAATTTCATTTTTTGGTTGAAGATTCATTATTTTAGTTGAAAATTCATTCCTTTATTTAAAAATTCTACTGTTTTTTCCCAATTTTGTTCTTGAGAATTAATTTTTTTGACTGAAAATGTAGCCATTTCATTTTTGTTAGAAAATTGATATTTTCTTTGTTGGGTTAAAAATTCTATTATTTTAACTATTTTATTGAACATTCATCTTTTTGGTTTGAAAATTCATCTCTTCCTATAGAAAGTTCAGCTTTTACGGTTAAAAATAATACTATCTGGTTAAAAATGAATCTGTTTCGATTGTAAATCAAATTTTTTGTTGAATATTCACATTTCCGGATTGATAATTCACCTTTTTTCTAGAACTCCGTAGTTTCAGATCGAAAATTGAAGAATTTAATAGAAAATTTGAATATTTGTTTGAAGATGTATCTATTTTGTTCAAAATTCGTCTTTTTTGGTTGAAAATTCCACTTCTTGGTTGAAACTTAAACTACTTTCTTAAAATTTAACTTTTTTTCTTGAACATACATAGTTTTAGTTAAAAATTAGTTTTTTTTCGTTAAAAAGTAGTTTTTTAACTGAAAATTTAATTCTTTTGTTGAAAATTCAACTGATTGGTTGTAAATTACCTTTTTTCTTGAAAATTCCTATTCATATTCTTAATTAATCAGCTGAAAAATGTTAGAAATAAAAAAAATATAAACTGAAAAAAATTCAAATAAAATTTGGACTAACATCACATCCATTTCTCAAAGTATTCAGTTGAAAATTCATGCAATTTTTTTTTAAATCTATCGTTTTTTGGAGTAAATTCATACTCGTTGGTTGAATCCAACGGGTTTTTAAATATTTTGGATTAAAATCTTTTTTTTATAATATAAACTAGTATATTTTTCGTTGAGAATTCATCTTTTAAAGTTAGATATTTAACTACTGGTTAAAAGTTGAACTACTTTCTTAAAAGTTCATTTTTTGGTTGAAGATTCATAAGTTTAATTGAAATCTTGTCTTCTTTTTCGTTAAAATGTAATTTTGTAAACTAAAAATTGAACTATTTTGTTGAAAATTCAACTTATTGGTTATAAATTAACTCTCTTGTTAGAAATTTATATTCTCGGGTTGAAAATTTAACTTTTTTATAGAAAATTCTTCTCAAAAGCTTGAAAATTCAAGAATTTGGTGATAAATTAAAGCGTCTTGTAGAAAATTCGTTTATTCATTGAAACTTCTCATCAGTGAAAATTTAAGTGCTACACTATGGTTTAAAAACTGATCTTTTTTGGTTTGAAAATTTGACTATTTACATTAAAAAATTTAGAAATGAAAAAAAATAAACTGAAAATTTATGAAAAAAAATTTGAACTAAAAACACATCTATTTTTCAAAATATTTACTTGAAAATTTATGTGATTTGATAAAAAAAATTCTTTTTTGGTAATAAATCAATCTTTTTGGTTGAAAATTCAACTATATGGTTAAAAATTCATGCAAATATTTTGTCGAAAATTCTTTACTAGTAGAAAATCATTCTTCTTGGTTTAAAACTCAACTATTTGATTGGAAATTTATGTATTTTGTTGAGAATTTATCTTTTTATGTCGAACATTAATCTTTTTGATTGAAAATTCATACTTTAGGGTTGAAAATTTAACTATTTGGTTGAACATTCAACTATTTTTGGTGAAAGCACCTGTTTTTAGCTCAAAAATTCAACATTTTTAATGAAATTTTGTTTCTATGTTGACTGCAAAGTCTTTCTTGGTTGGAAATTCGTGTTTTTTATTTAAAAATAGTGTTTTTAGTGTAATTTTTTCGGAATAGTAACAAAATAAATTCATATATCACTTTTAAAAAGTTTCAAATAGTCTCCGAGGCCTGCTTTCTAAATAAATTTCGAATTAAAAACTGAATTCGTCAAAATTCAAAATATTCAAAATATTTTTTATTTGAAATTTTTCATTTTTCAGGAGATTCAAGCTTAAGCTTATCGTATTTGAAAACAGTTCTTATGAAAACTTTCAAATTTGTAATCATTCAAATTTCAATTTAAATAATACAATTTTAAATGCTTAAAATATTACATTTTTGAATTTTGAAATGCTTCCATTTTCTACATAAAATTTAAAAATTAAAAATAATTATTTATAATTAACTTTGGTGGTTCTTTCTTACTGATAATATACTGAAAAGTTGAAATTTGAACTAACTAAATACTAAACTAAATTAAAATCCTTCCTAAAAATAATTGTAAACACACGAAACTCACCCAAATACTGAGCGTACATTTCCCAAGACTTTGGGCTTGGAAAAATTCGCACGAAGCCGCCCCTGCGTTCAAATTGCGCCTTAGCCGAAGCAACTATTCGCTGTTGTTCAGAAGTAAGGCCCGTTTTATTCAGCGAATTCTTTGAGGTAGTTTTCTTCTTCTGAGGTAGAGCCTCAGCTGAGTGAACTCTTCTATACTAAAATACATAATCAATTAAATTTTCTTGCAATTTCGAATTTATTCTTCAGCTAAGAAAAAAAAGTGAAAATTGGGACTTACACTAGTCATTCTTTTAGTAGGACTTTTGAATTTATTGCGACTCGCAGCCTGAGGTCTGAGGATAGGATCGACAGCGGGGATGCCGACAAGGGTAAGCAGGTCCGCGATTAAAGCAGATTTCACTCTCACGTCCAATGGAGAGTCACATCCCAAAGACGGAGTCAAATTTACTTCCAGCAACCAGGGTTTTAAAGTATCGTCGATCAGGATGTCAAATCCGAACAATTCTATAATATAAAAGTTCATTCTCTTAGCGATGCAAATAAGAAGTTAGTTTTAATTACCTCCTTTTCTTAAATCATTGTCATCCAAAATAAATTCCAAATCAAAGTTCATAATATTCTAAAAAACGAGTTTTTTAGAATATTGAAATCTAAAATTTTCTATCAGTAATAAAATGGAACATTTGATGAGAGTCTTTAAATGAAAATTTGAAACAAATCAGAATCTACGCTGATGGAAAAAATGTTTACAAGAACGTACCACATATTATTATTTTTTAATTATTACATATTTTTATTTTTTAATTACAATTTTATCTAGATGTTATTTATTGTTCAAAATAGTTTTATATAAATCAATTAAGATTTGGAAATGCATTTAAATAAAAAAAACCCTTATTTAAAAGTGTGTATAAGTTTATTTTGCAAAATATTAATATTTGGTGACGCAGTCATCACTGTTGCATTTAATAATAAAACCGATAGATTTTATTAAAATTATAGCATATTAATTGTTAGGAATGCACCTAAATTCTATTTCCGTACTGAATCAACAGTGTTTATCTTTAAAATAATACCAAGCTTATAAAAAATCCAAAAATTTGAAGACATTTTTAAACATCAATTTTAAATTTTATGATTTTTTATTTTGAAAAATTAATGCTAAGCGAATATTTAAAAAGAGTGAACCATTTTTTTTATTTTTCTTAATTTTTTAGAAATTGTAATAAATAAAAATCGAACAATTATTACTTTGAAAAAAAATCGAGAAAGTTTAAAATATATTTAGAATTTTTGAGCAGATTCCAAAATAATGTGAAACTTGAGAAGATTTCAAAAAATTTTAAACAAAATGTCGATTTTTGAAGATTTCGAACAAAAAATTTAGAAGCCTTTTAAGAATTTTAAAAGGTTTCATAAGAATACAAATTTTTCATCAAAATTCCCATGAAAAAAAATGAAAATATTTTTTTTCTTTGGAAATTAATTGTAAAAGAATATTTAAACTGTAAAATTGAAAAATAATTTTTGTTTAACAAATTTTAAGAAAATATTTAAAGAGATTTCCGTAAAATGGTTTTAGCTTTTTGTACTTTTTTATAAAAAAAAATTTTCACTAGGGTAGATTTGAAAATAATTTTTTTATCGGCCATGAAATGGATAAAAAAATGTTGTCGAACTTTTTTAACAATATTTAACATATGAAGGGTGGCAGTACAGAACTAGGTAACTATAAAAGTCCACTTCCAAGCTAAAGTAATGTTGAATTGAATGCGAAGCAGTTTCATTAAAAAAAAAGTTATCCAGGTTCAAGAAAATGAGTGTGGAAGTTGAAAATCTCAAAGTGAAATAAACCTGAAATTCGAGTAAGCTTGGCTGTGGATTGCAATATAAATTTTAATTTCAAGTTGAAATAAAAAATAAAAACATACACCCGGAATAATAATTATCTAAATAGGAGTGGCTAAATTTTGATGTACAAAAATTAACCTACTTAGAGAAAATCGACAGAGAATTTTAAGATTAAAATTGTATGACTTTTCAAAATTGGCTTTAGAATAGCGATTAAAAATCGAATTTTCAATTCTATGGCAAAATAAAAATTCTCTTCCGAGGTATGTAGATGCTGAATAAGAATAAAAAATATCTGATCTAAACAAATTAATCCGTTCCGAGAAAATCCAAATTGAAGATCGCGATATCACAGTACGACAGACGTTTTTTGCAAAAAATCCGAGAAAAAAAAATTGTTTTTCATTGAATAATAATAATTTGAAGAAATGTCAATACTGAATCATTAAAAAGAACTATTACTACGGTAACATTTCAACTGCACTTTTATTATTATTAAAATTAAAAATATTGTATCAAAAAACGAAATTTCGAAAAAATTCTTTCACCAAAATGTGTATTTGGATTTTTAAGAATTTTTTAATAAAATAGAACCATTTTCAATAAAAAATTTAATGATCTATGTAGTTCTGTACTGCAACCCTTTATATGCATTAAACCAGAAAATTAAGCATTGGGGGAAACTTTTTTTTGGAGGAGAAAACATGTTTTTCTGAAATTAAATATAAAATTAATAATTAAAACTTATAGTTTTCATTTACAAAGTTGAAAGTATAAATTTGTTCCATTTTTTAATTGAAAGTTTAAATCGGAACTTTCAAAGATATTAATGTATTGTATTCATTTATTTTCAATCCTTCATTTTTATAAGGTGAAAGCTTTGAATTTATTATAGTTCAATTTTTCCAATATCAAATTTTACATTTGTAATCATTTAGACAATTTGAAATGCCTAGTTGAAATTTAACTTTACTTTAGTTTCAAGTTGTTGAAATTTAAATCATTCAATTTTAATTAATTGTTCAATTATGAAAGCTTGGAAATAAAAATTAATAAATTAAACAAATTTTTTCCATCGAAAAGTTTTATTCTTAAATTTATAATTTTGGGGAAATTAGAATTTTGCTTTAATTTACAGCTGCTGAATTTTTAAAACTCAATTCTTAAATCGTCCAATTTTACAGTTTTACAGTTTTTAAATACTTCAATTTGAATTTGCAAAATATTGAACGTATCAATTTGAGATTGTTCCGTTTAAAATTTTTGGATTTTAATAAAAACCCAACATTTTGAATTATATAGTTATGAAAGATTGATGCTTACAAACAAATTTTCTGGAGAAGCCAGCAAAAGTTATTTTTCAGAACTGATTAAGGAAGTCCCATTTTAGCATTATTAATAATAAGAATAATAATAATAAATTCTGAATAAAAGTTTATTGCAAAAGAGGTAAAAAGTTACCAAAACAAGCGTCCGGATGCTTCACGAATTGCTTGATTCCGCTGACTATACCAGAAGCTGTGGCAAGAATAGATTTTATTATGATATCCTCTATCTGCTGCATCAGCAATTCCGTATCTTGACCAGTGGAACGTAAGTGTCGAAGCAGAGCCGACAATGTCCATTTGTGCCCAACATCTTCCGCATCCGGATCTTCGTTTCTAGAAGATAAAATTCATATATTCATAAGAATAGTGCAGCTGATTGAGAAAATAGATAACACATTTTCTTAGAAATTTAATGGATGAAAACGAAGAGATAAAACTTGGAACAATTTTATTGATGTCTCATTTTCAGAGAATTTTTCTAAACTCCATAATTTAGTAAACAAATCTATTTAAAGCTTTCAGAACTCAAAACACTTTAACTATAAACTTTAGACATTTTTAACATACTAGAAATAATTAGGGATTTGCATTTTTACAGAATAATAAAATTATATACAATAATATTTACACCGACAGAAAGAATATTAAAAAATCTTAGACTTGAAAATCAGAAATGTACTTTAATTCAAGGAAAACTTGTCTGAATTTAAGAAAGTCAATGACTGAATTTCAGAATTTAAGCATACGTTATTTTTTTTAAATTCAGATAAACTTTACTCGAATCCAGATAAATTTTTGCTTTAATTAAGTACCTCTTAGAATTTAAGTCAATTCATTTCCATTCTTTAATATGAATAAGATTGAAAATTAAAGAAAAAGAGGAACAGTATCATTTAATTTGATCGATCAATATTTATCAGATTTCAGAAAACGTAATTATTTCATGCATATTCCTCTGTGATTGCCATGATTTCCAAAAATTTAGAATATCATCATTTATTTTAATTTACCCCATTTCCTTTTTTTCCCCTCTTTTTTTTTGAACTTTCAGAGACGTTCCATATTTAAGGCATTATTCGTTTTTTTACATTAAGCGTTTAACATTTAAATATGGTTAGAATTGGTAACATCTTATTACAGAATTTCATATCAATATTGAAATAATAAAACACGGAGCAATTCTCTTAATTTTCTGAGATTTGTTTAAGATATAGGAATTGCAATAACATTTGACAATTACATTTTAAAATTCTGAAAAAACGTGACTTTTTAGTTAAGGGGAAACCAGTACGAGGTGGATACAAAAACTTTTGATGATTTAATACTGAAAAATAATGAAAAGTGGGGAAAGTATTACATAACAAATCGAAGCTAGGAAATTCATTTTAAAGATAGCACTGCTGTATTTTATGCTTTTTAACACGTTGCAATTTTCTTCAGAGGTACTCTTCTGATACAGCCTGAATATGAAAATTGATACCTTAACTTCAAAATTATTATATAATATTTTTATAAAATATATAGACAATCAAACCTTTGCATTTTTTTCAAAAATAGCAATAACCGACGAAAAACACTAACGTAACCTCAAGGTGTTAAAAACTGCAAGTTTAATTTTTGAAGATGAAGTCAAATTATTTTTGTTTTTAATAACCCATTTCATGTGAAAAAAGCTAACATACCCCATTATTTTTCCAATATTGTAAATATTCTTTGAAATCTATTTTTTTTAAATAGCGATTTTAGATGAAAAATGCTAAGATAACGTAACGAAAAATTGTTTCAGATTGTAAATCTTCTCTTAAGTCTAATGTTTCTTGTATAACAAGAAGATAAATCAAAGTTAGGATTTTTGTTTTTCATAAATTCCCTACTGGGAGTCCATCGGATGATTATTAATTTGCCAAACCATTATTTGCCAATGGCTACAAATTTTCTAAAAAATCGACTTTTTCACATTTTTTATGGACTGAAATGTTTATTTATTGTAAGAAAATTTTAATTTTAATTTAATTAAAAATTAATTTTAATTTAAAATTAATTAGAATCAAATTTTAAACGGTTGAAAATTGAATGCTAAATTTCAAACAGTTAAAAATTTAATTAAAAATGTTCTTCCATTTTCAATTTGTTTCAAATTTTTACTGCTGGAAATACAGTTTTCATTTTTATTTTATTTTTTCCGATGAAAAACTCAAACATAAAAAAAAAATTTTAAAAGCTTCTGAATCTTGTTCGAATTCTAATGATTTTTATTTTAAAATGCCAATTTTCGATGCCGAACGCCGACGTAAAACTGAAAATTCTTTAAAAATGACGAATTAAAAAAAATTACGTTTTTTCAATGTGAATCTTTATGTCTTCATATTTTAATGATTATATATTTCAGAAATATCGAATTCTATGGTGTAATCATTTTATGGTTCCAACTGAAGAAAATAGAATATTGGAATGGGAAAAGGCGATTCAGAGGAAAAATTACTAAAGGATCCTGCAGGCAATAAATGTCAAAATATTGATTCAGAATCATTAAAACTCATATGAAATCCGTTTCTCGCTTCAAGTTTCATTTATTCTACAGGTTAATTTTCCGAAAAAGAATCGACAAGAAGAAAAATTAATTTTATCCTCAATCTTTTTGTTGACAAAATAAAATGTTTGGTACAAAAATCCGACTCTAACAAAAATTCCTATTTACATATTGAGCTGTAATAATAGATTTTGAAGGATTGCAGTGCAGAACTAGATAACCAATACCTTGATTCTTTAAAAATCAAATATAAATTGTGGTAAAAGGATTTATTTCATACAATAATTTTTTAAAAATGTATTAAAATTTTTAGTTATAAATTAGTTACAATCGTAACGTAGTAATCCATTTTTTCAAACTTTTAGCATGAATGTTTCTTGAAATTATTATCATTCAATGAAAAAAAATAATATTTAGTTTTTTCGGATTTTTAGACGAATAACTTCACACTTTTCCTTGCTCAATAAAATAAATTTTTATATTGATTGTACTATTTTCTGAATGGTTGAATTCACAATACTTTAATTTTTGAATTTTAAGAGCTTTAATTAAAAGTTTCTTTCAGTTTTTAAGAAAGCATTTTCCCACAGAATATGAACTCTAAAAATAACATTGTTGCAAATAGTATAGCACTTTTCTGGATGTTAATTATCAAAAATATAAAATTATTAATAAATAAATTTTCTTACCTACAAATTTTGAACCTCATTTTTAAAAATCATTGCATCTATTTATTTAGGTACAATATATTACCAGATATTACTTATTAGTATTAACTATCAATTATTCTTTACTTATGTAAATTAATTTTGAAACTATATTTCTAGGTGAATTAGTTTCTCAATTATTTACATTATTATCAATTATTAATAATTTATTTCGATTTTATGATACTTTGACACTCTGTCGAAAACTATATGTATATTTTAAACTTTCTTCTCTATCGCTATCACTACTTCCTCAAATTGTTTTCCTAAATGTTATTATTAAAAGTCTATTAATCTATTGCTCAACATTCATTTTGAAGTAAAAAACAACATTTTTCAAAAATTATTCTCATTATTAACCCATAAAAGATAGTTTTAAACTGTGTACAATCCGCAGCTGCGCTCGCCCATGCAAATGCTTGGAAGTCGGATAGGGCTGGTTGTGAATCTTCTTTGAAATCTAATTTTTTGCAATTGAAAATACCCATTTTTGATGAAAAACACTAACACAATCCAAAATTGTTAAAAGATTCTAAATCTTCTTCAAATTATAATTATGTTTGTTTGAAAACACCAATCTTCAAAATATAATAATTCAAAATACCCATTTCCGGTGTAAAGCACTAAGATATCCTAGAATTGTGAAAAATTAGGAACATTGATGATCATTTTTGTTTAAAAAGGCTGAATTTCGGTGAAAAAACTAATACAATCTATTTTTTTTCATATTTCAAGTTCTCGAAAATTTATAATTTCCAGCGAAAAGCTTTCACATAAAACATGTATAATATTTTAAATAATTTATCGGATAACTTGAAACTTTCAATTCGACCGCGCAAGAGTATTCAAAAGCACAAATGTGGTTTCCTAT
Source organism: Andricus quercusramuli (assembly GCA_932178445.1). Lineage (NCBI taxonomy): Eukaryota > Metazoa > Arthropoda > Insecta > Hymenoptera > Cynipidae > Andricus > Andricus quercusramuli. Next base: position 23,449 of record CAKNXH010060021.1, on the reverse strand, counting down.
GGGTTTTCTTATTAGAAGGATTATCAGGAGGGATTATTTCTAGATATAATTTTCAAAATTTAAATTTTAAAACAACTTTAAGTAATAAAAAGTAAATCAGTTTTTCAGCAACAATGATTGCAAGCTTTCCAAGTTATTTCGTTACACCACTTTTTCCATATAGATTAATTAAAACCTCTATTTGGAGATCATGTGTAGAATTAATATTGCAGATAAAAGTCCTGAAATTAATTTTGATAAAAATATTGTTCGATGATAAATGGAAACTCTTAGAAACTTACTTCACATAATCAACGTGGAATTTATTGATGCTGTAATTGCAGAGATGCATGCAGGGATTCCAGACGTACTGATTGCCTCCATCGTATTTGACAGTGGCAAGTCTTACTAATCCTTCTTCGTAGAGATAAATTAAAAGCGGATCGTAGTTCGTTACTGCCACGTACAATCTCAAATCGCATTTGTGTCCGTCAACCAAAAGAGGATTATTTATATACTGCGCTACTATCACAGATTCATCCGTCAAAATTTTTTCTGGCTGTCGAAAGAAAATTACCTCATTTAAATTTAACACTAAAACACATTCTTTAACATATATGATGGTCCATAAGAAACAGGCCCACTTTGTCGATCTATACGTGATCTGATGACATTATACTTGTGTCCCAGAATAAACTGTAAGTGGCTAAATTTAATGCTTGAAGAAAAATATAACACTTGTGCTAATGACAATTGCCAACTTTACATCAATGCATTTTTCTCAAAAAGCTGTTTTTCGAAGTTCCAACTTCCAAAATTCCACGTTGCCTTGCTTCTCAACCTTTAGAGTCCATTATGGGCCTGAAATGGCAGAAATTTATCCGGCTATATGTCCCTATACATATCTTCATACCGACAAAGTGGGCCCTTTTTATATAAACAGTCTTTTACGCAAAATAAATCAATCTACAAAACTAGAAAAAAAAATTCCAAGAAGAAAAAGGAAGTTAATCAGTAAAAGGTGCAATGATCATTTTCATCCCCCCTAGTGAAAAACAATTCATCAGATATAATCTCCCACTTATCATTCACCGTAATGGTAATTGAGTAAAGAAGAAGACGACCACGAAAACTTCCTTCCTTTCTCTCGTCTTCCCTTATTTTTTCATTTTTTTTAGTTTTCAAATTTTTAATTTTGGATATACTTAACATTAAATTTGTAAAATGTATATTTTAGTATAAATAAATCTTACACTATTAACAATATAAATTCCCCGACCCCTAGAGCTTGCTTTCGGTTTGACTATCCAGGGACCTCGATACCTAAAATGTGCAGTAAGAAGCTCTTTTGATTCGCTGGGGAGAAGAAACGTCTGAGGGATAAAATCCAGATTTCGAACTCCTTTGCTTCTTTGCATTGCCTCGATGTTCTTATAGAGGCGATCCTTTCTTGTTATTTCATAGGATCTGAAATTTAATAAATTATATTTTTCATTTCAACTATCTCTATCAAGGTGATTCATTTCTTAAGGGGTCATTCTACTATCTCACTTTTGAAAAATCGACTTTTTTCTTCATATTTTTCGATGGGTATATTCAGAAATATCTCATCAAAATATCACACAGAAATTCGGAGTCTTTCTATACTTTTGAGAGCTTGGCGCAAAAGCGCGTAGAGAGCTGAGTGCTTGTAAACATCGTGGGGTTGTTTTATTTTGTGCAGTTTCGTTTAGTGAAAATGTTAGATATAAAGTGAAAGAGATTATCAATTCAGGAGGATTCATTCAAGCAAGCAGTAGGAATATTATATGGAGCAGGGATCGCTGATTAAGTGCAAGTAACTTTTTCTTACAATTTTTATGTTCCTAAAACATAGAACGCGTTTTTCTCGAAACAACGTTTTTGCGTTCTTCGCGCACGATTTCTCAAAAAGTTTTCGAACGATTACTTTCAAATTTTGTTCGTTTCTTCTAAATGTAAATATCTACAGAGAGGCGAAGCCGTTTTGAAATTTTTTAATTTTATCTTAGTGAAATTAACAAAAAAAGAGCAAAACAACACGATGATGCTGACTGGTGATATCGTGTACGCAGTGGACATGCCTTTTTTTAAAGACACTTTGTTTACTGTTAAATAATACTTAAACCAAATGATAATTTCATGTAAAAAGATTGTTTTTGTAAACTTTGAAATAGCCTAAATAAACGCTGAAAGTTTTATTCAATTATATAAAGTAGTTGTTGAGAAAAAAAATCTTGAAAATCACCTTTCTTGCCGAGATAGCAGAATGACACCCTTAAGTCAAAACAAATAATTCCGTCACATCTGAACGCCCATACGCACAGTGGCCCAGAAATTGATTTTCGCGAGAAATGCGTCAGCAGAATATATTTCTTGCCCCATTATTTTTTTTAGAAATACTCTGCATTAAATTCCTGACAAATGTAAATAAGCCAATTTTTTTGTGTTTAACAATACTTTTACGAATACAGCGGTAGAATTGTTCATTTTATCTCGCCCGCCACTTTCTTAATAATGATTAATATTTATAACATAATTATAATTATGAAACATTCATATTCAATAGTGAATCAATAAATTGAAAGATCATATTTAAATATTGTAAAAAGCTCTATAAAATCCAATACCCATCTATTATTGCCAAAATCTTATTATGGATAAACATTGTGTCATAAAGATCAGTTATTAATACCAGATTTACAAGAAACAACGCAGTGGGGTGGGGGGGGGGGGGGGGGGTATGGTGTCGGTGCGGGGTAATTTTTTTCGTCACATTACACTTTTCAGAATTCTTATATCATGTAATTTTCATTTTACAATGTTCATATTGTTTAAATAAACGGCAGTAATATGACAATATACCCCAGGGTATGGGGTACGTTGGTTGAAATGCAACATCCACCAATTAATTAAATCTCAAATAATGGAGTAGAGAAGAGTGGGGTATGGTGTCAGTGTGGGGCATGGTGTCAGTGTGGGGCATGGTGTCAATTTCAAAAAACGCCCGCGTTTGTTGATTTTCATATTAGTGAAATGATGATGAAATTTCTGTATTAAAATACGCATCAGAAGAGTTATTATCAAATAACAGGTTTGACCGAAGCAGATGGAAAAGTCTTTGGCAGAAATTAAGCATTTACTGCATATTTTGAAATACTTGAAGCATACAAACATTAGATTCTGATAGATGAAGTATTTCTTTAAACTTCTGGTATCATACATTGTTTTTATAGACGTTCTAAAAATCTAAATATATTAAAATGAATAAAATCTTGCAACATGACATACGGGGTATGATGTCCGAAAAGTTTTGTTTAGATGGTGCCAGTGCCTGATAACAGGTCGGTAATTTGATCGATAATGCAGAAAAACTCTGAAATTTATTTATCTTGCCATGGGAGGCCACAATAAGAGGTTATAGATAGGTTTTGCGACATACATTATTTGATTGATGAAAAAACATTTATTTAGTCTTGATCATGTCTCGAGTAATTTTTTTTCGTTACATTATACTCACAAGATTTATTATATTGTGCACTTTTTATTCTACAACGTTCATATTCTTTAAAAAACCGACAGTAATATGACGGACACCATGCCCCATGGTATGGGGTACGCTGACCGAAATGCAAGACCAACGAATTAATTAAGTATCCAATAATGAGGTAGTTAAAAAACGATTTTTAGTAATGACATATGTAACCTGATAATGCGAGCTTCTCATCAAAATATACATACATAAAAATCACATTTCACTAATAATTTATAGGACATTTCATTCTAAGCCCGGCACCATGCCCCACTCTCCTCTGATTAAAAATCTGTTTGGAGTGATAACATATATACCCTGATAATGTAAGCTTCACCTTAAAAAATATACATATCAAAATTACATTTCAATCATAATGTATAGGGCATTAAAGTCCAAGCGCGGCACTGTACCACACTCTCCCCTAGCCCAAAATGGACGGTATGCATTAATTTTCGCAAAACTAACACAACGAACCAGTTATAGACCCATCAATCAATCAACAAGATAATAATGGAAATGGACGATATTTTCAATCTTCTACGCCTAAGAATACTGAAACCTGCATGACATATCTGTATCATTCTTACGTCTTTATCATACATTATCATTCTTACGTCTTTATCATACATACCCATGCACCAGATACCAGATTGTCGTGAGAAACTAAAATCTTCATCATGGAAACTTCAAACATAGATAATCAGCATGAGAATTGTAGGAGGACATCCAATACGAAAACAAATCGCAAAACGATTATATATTTAGAAAAATCCCCACACAAACAGAGAGTTAGATTCCTTGAATTTACACCTACGCATTATTATGCTTTTTACTACCCCTCGATATCAAGGAAGGGATACATGCACCTCCTCAACTTCGTTACTGTCCAAATATGGGAATATAACGATCTCTAATCATTGATTGGTTATTTTACTTTATATACATTTACCAATACCTCTAGAACTACTTACCCCTTTGGTACTTAGGAAGGGATACAGTGCATTATGACCATTGCGTCATTCACCAAATATGGGAATTTCTAAAGTCCTCAATTCTAATTGGATATTTAGACTTTTCCCGCTCTATCACATGACCGGTAATAGACGCTTATTGGAATTTTTGCCTACCCCTACTTTAATATCACTCGCCCATATGTGTGGATTTGAAGAACTGCAACGTTCATAAATACTGTCGATTATGAAGAAGAAATCAGTTTTTAGTAGTTCGAGTTCAAGAATCATCTGCAGTTAACAACTAGCCTATGTTCAGAAACCATCTTCAGTCTAACGACCAGTTTACAAGCTTATCATAGGCAGCAGAAATTAACCCATTTTCGGCGAATGGTTCGTATACGCACCATCAGCTTTGCCATTTTTTTCCGATGACAAAGCGTAAAGAAGCCCGGTTTTGACGGATTGTCTTTGTTTCCCTCATAGTCGACTGCTCACTGAAACCGGGCTTCTTTACGCTTTGTCATCGTAGAACAATCGCAAAGCTAATGGTGCGTATACGAACCATTGGCCGAAAATGGGTTTTCAACAATAGAAGAACCATTGAAACTCAAAACTCCGGACCGAAAAGTCGGCTCATCAACAGTCTACCATCAAGTACCTAGTATTCCTTGAACCTTTGAAAGTTAGCATATGTGCAGAAGTTCTAAAATTCTGCCGTCCTTATGAAGAAACATAACATCTACAGTTTAACGTAAGGCTTGTTTACTTCTACGCCGCAACACGAAGGTGACCCTAATGTCAAACTGCAGTTGTAAAGTATCTTCATCAGGATGGCAGAACGAGAGAGTAGAAAAATTCCAGCATAATTAAAAAATCTGTAAGTACCAATTTTACTCACACCTCTTACGACCTTTCTCTCGATTCATATACTTGTTTTCTGAATATTCATCACTATTTAAGGTGGACTAAATCAAACCAGGAGCTTGGCCATGTTTCACATTTGATCTTTCAACATAAAATCCATATTTATTCCTTATTTTATGACTATAGTCATTTATCTATAGGGAAAAGTCTCCGGTTGTGGGCACAGTTTTGTTTTTGACCGATAATTTTCGTTTGAGACCATATTATGTGGGAATATGTATCTCATTGGAAAGCTAGAGGCCTTAGCTAACTTTTGTCTAAAGTAAGTACATTGATTTCGACAACTAGAAAAATTTTACGACCAATTTTGTGAAATCGTCATTTTTGACCCAACAAAATCGTAACCGGTTGTGGGCACCCTTCGAAAATTCGCTGAAAATGGAGATAGTTGAAGGAAAACGCACCTAATTCTGAAGAATTTCAAGGTTTATTGATTTTGAAGGCCCTTAGTGGCAAAAATATGGAAAAAAAGGTATTTGACTTCGGTAGTTGACTTCTTCGGGGCTGTCGTGGCTGAAATACGTAAACTAAAATAATAACTAAAATACGTTGAAACGTTAATGGAATATGTTATGTCGGCATAAATGATGATATCCGACAGTTTTCAAATCAAACGACGCTTTAAATGGAAAAAAAATGTGCCCACAACCGGAATTCATGAACATTATCAGTGCATCAAGAATATGTGATGTTTCATAACTGAGATTATTTACTTTGATTTATCGCAGTTTTTAAACATTGGTAAATTACAAATGCGTTAATTTTTACTTATTTTTTTCAATATGATCGCTGCTAATGCACAAATCGTCTATTTACATTGATATCACCTCGAAAACTGCGTACTACTGTCAGAATACAAGTAAGCCACCAGTTAGATCCGGCATATTTTTATTCTGCCAATTAGTAACACAGAGGTGCCCACAACCGGAGAGTGCCCGCAACTGGTGACTCTCCCCTATGTATTTTCATTAAATAAATATGTATTTAATTTGTAAAACTTAGATTCTTGTATACTCAGCCTAGGAAAAAAAAAATATTTTTTCTTAAACTCGTTGTAATTTATTATTAGAAAGATATTAAAAACGAAAGATTGTTAAAATTGAATATTCATAAACCACTCATTAAATTATAGAAATTTCTTAAACCTATTAAGTTTCATGGGCAAAGCAATTGACATAGTAAAAATAATGTTAATGCTGAGATGAGAATAATTAATTGCAAGATGATTTTTATTGACAAAAATTGAAATGTTCAATTTTTAAACCCTATTTTGTTATGTAGTACAATTAAATGTGTGAGCAGGTATCGTACAAAGTAATTGTTTATTTAAACTACATAAAAAATAGGGTTGAGACTAAAATTGTCTAACACATTGACTTTTCGTCATTTTCCCCATAGAATCGAATGGTGCCATTCGTTTTTTTTCTTAACAGATATAATTAAACAAATTGTTTAAACAAAGAAAAATTTAAAAAATTTCAGGAAAAATCATCTTTCAATGAAATGTTGCCATCCCAAAATTAACTTTTTATCATGTTGATTGGTCTACCGATGAAACTGAATAGGATAAAAAAAATTATAACTTTATAATTTGTTTATAGATTTTCAATTTATGACAGTTCTTCGTTACTAATACCATTATAATAATAAATTACAAATATTTTGAAACAACTTAAAATTTACTATAACAGACTGATATACTACTGAATTTGTTTAAATGAATTGTTTAAAATAATTAAATACAATTTATTATAAAATATTTGTGATTTCTAAGTCTGTCTTAATGAGATCTAACTAACAATTGCTTTATTTAAGGCATTCATTCAGACATAAAAAATCATATCGTTGAAATAAACAATTTTGTCACGGTATTTGTAAAAGCAGTGTTAAAAATTTATTTAATTTCTGAAAAAATCTTGAATCGGTCTAGAAATGTATATCCTGTGGGCAATTTCGTCCGCAAAAATCCATTTCTGGACCACTGTGATACGTGCTGTTGGTACCTTTTTATGTACAAATGAGCTCTGTGAAAGGAAGAGCGTTTAAACAACAATTAAAGGTCCCCTTTTGACATTAAAGTAGATATTATATAAGAATCAAGAGAAATAAAAAAAGTTTATTTATATAATACTTGATATATATCGACTTTCCAAGCGTAATTGGGCCATTTTTTATGTAAATAACTATAATTAAAAATATATTACACTTATCTTCAACACTAATTTCCAATAATAAGAATAAGAATAACAATGGCCAATTGTTCTGAAATATAGTCAAAATATCTAATTTACTTATAAAATTCTGTAATTGGCACACCTTATAGGTATATTATTATAGAAAAATGTGAAAGAAGATAAAATTATTATTTTCCACAAAAATGAGATTAAAAAATTTAATTAAATCATTTACAGTGATGAAAAAATAAAAGAAGCGAATTCTATATGCCCAACCCCTCTCATTCTATCTGCTGAAACAAAAATCATAGACCCAAATCATTTTGTACTATGTTTTTAGAAAATATAGTAATGTAAGCATTGTACTAAATACACTACCCTGAGTAAAAACTAAGACCTCAATTTTGTATAACATGTTTTTGAAAAAGATAGTACAGTATTGTACTAAATATACTACCCTAATGAAGAACAATAACCCAAATTGTGTATACTATGTTTTTGGAAACCACAGAACAATATGCGGCTTGATCAAAGCGCCTCTAGGAACGTGCGGCGCTACTAAAAATCTGAGAATTTCTTTCATAAAGTTCTTATTCATATAACTTCAAAAAATTTTCGTAAGGTAATGAATGTTAATCTTGAAAAAAGTGTCAAATGACCCGTCTTAGGAGGCCGGTTTCCTTTGAAAAACTAAAAAAATAATTGTATTTAATACTATATTGTGTCTAAACAACATAACAATTAAAACAACAACACATAAAATTAGAAAAAGCTTAGAAAATTATCTATATGAAATAAAAACTACTTACAGTACTTTTTAAATCAACTCACACTATTGTATTACGGCTGCTAAAATAGGCAGGAATTCATCATCTAATCTAAAGTGCTAAAGTAATGTTCAATTTCTGTTTTTGTTAATTTACTTGCACTTTTGAAAAAATCACTTTGTAACTAACCAGAAGGCTACTGAGCATGTATCTACCTACGCACTTGATAAATATAATTTCCTAGAAGCGTTTCAATCGAACAGCCGTATCTATATCGAATATTTTGATTTACTAAAAAATATAACCACAGCCAAAAAAACAGACAGAAAAATTTTAACATAATTTTTCTGGAAAATATTCTACAATATTGATCTAAACATACTACTCTAACCAAAAACATTGATCAAAATTATTTTAAATGATGTTTTTACTTTTTAGAAACGATTGTCCGGTATTATATTATTGAATCTACAGTAAATAGCAAAATTGACCCAAGTTTTGTACATTATCGATATTTTAATAGAGTAGATAAGATAAAAAATATATTTATTTTAGTATACCTTTCTTTGTATTTAGGAAAATACGTTTGAAACATATCTGCCGAAATCCTTCCCCTTTACCCTGCCTTCTCTTTTTTCTTTAACGTGTTATTGCTTTCACTATCACTATTATTTTATGCCCGAAGAATATAATAATTAATAGGCCTTTGTTCATCTAAATGAAACATTTCTACGTCCCAATAGTGAATACTCACTATAATCCCCTACTCTTTAGAAAACTCTATTTTCTTCTACCAACCCTTCCATCAACCTATTTATTAACCCTAATAAAATATTATTTTTAAATTCTCAAAAACTAATGAAAAATTAATTTTAAAAAACAATAAAGAATATATGAACAATTTTCAGTTCCTGAGTAAAAAAATCTGATTTAAATTGGATTAAATTGCAAATTTTCTATTTATTAAAATTAGATTCCGTTGTTGAAGAAAATGTTTAGAGATATCATAGAAGTTTAAATAATATATATATATATATATATATATTGCTCAGACCAACCTTGGAAAATGATTCACTTTTTGGTATGGAGTCAGATTGCGAAGGACATCCGGCTTCGGGTGGTTACCCATCCACAGAAGATTAAAATCATTTTCGTTTATTGACACCTGCAACAAAATAAATATAAGAAATCTGTCACATTTTCATTTTTTTATATAAATGATATTTTTCGCAACAATTGTTTAAATATAAAAATCTGTTTTGCCCTCTAATTAGAAGGTATTTTTTCATTGGCTCTCACGCAAACTATGAATGGAATAAAAACCTGAAAAATGGCAAAATATGTTTGAAAAGTTATCAGTTTTTAAAACTGAAATTCAAATAATTTAATAACAAATTTGGAATCAGTGAAGAATTGGATAAATTAAACTGATAGATCAGGGATACATTCTTTATAAAATAATTCAGTTCAACTTTTTTGTGTGCAAAGACGGCTTATAATTTAATTTATTCCTAATTGATATGTTTTCCACAGAACGATTACATCCTGTTAGAATTTTATTTCAATATCAAATCACTGAAGCTACTGTTCTTGAAGTTTGTAATTATTTAGGTCGAGATTTTCTGCTACATTGTGCAGAAACTCTATTCAGAGCAATAATAGGAATGAATATATTATTATTATTATACCATGAAGCAATTTCCCTTTCGGGGTAGGAGTGACTTGCGCGGTAAGGAAGGGAGTAATGTGGGGTAAAGGGTATAGATTTTTTAGATTGATCTAGAATTCTTGTGTTATTTATTTAAATGGCACGTTTGTTCCGCAAAACTAATCCGACCCAGGTTGCTGATCAATCATTCGAGATTTTAGCCAGTCTAGAATTAGCTAATGAGTCTAAGTAAAAGTCATATTAAATTCAAGTAAAATTCATTTCGCCGAACGCACAATAAATTTTGCTATAGTTATAATGAAAAAAATTTTCTGACATTTCCTTAATTTTTATCAAGAACAGAATGGAATATTTACTCGGTAAACCTAGAATATAAAAATGTAAATATCTGACCGAATGAATTCATGAAATTCATAGGTTCATTGAGTAAATAAGTCAAACTTGTTAAACATGTAAACACTCTTGAAAATTCATAAATATTTTTCAATATTTCTCTTACAGCATATAATTTCATGAAATATTTTAATGCTATTCTTTAAATTGAGAATTTAGTAATCATGTATAAAATTATCTTTCGATTTCATACATAAACAAGAAGTTGTAAATTTATATCATTTGAACATGAATAATCAGTGAAATATACCTTTGCTGAATCAAACGTGAATAAATCCATTTTCATTTTTTTATCAACTTCAAGACAGTATTACATTTAAAAGAGTTGTTTAATTTAATTTATTCAACAGTCTAACAGATTATAATAGCCAATTTAAAAATTTATTTTTATCAATGTATTTAAAACTACAATATATCTTTAAATATTGAAAAATAAACTGAGGTGTAATTTATCACGTTTTGTTCTCTCGCTCCTCACTTCACCTAAAGTTTTTTTTTTTTAGATTGTGAATGGAATATGTGAATACCAAGAGTAACTACATATGTACTTGGGCCGAAAACAAGAGCATATAAAAAAACTGGTTTTACTCAATTTGAGCCAAATATTGTCAAAATACAAAAGAAGAATAATATCCATATTAGGCCAAAATGTAGTGATTATTGACACTCCGCCTTTAAATAATTTAACCATGAAATTAATTAATTCTCATTGAATGACACAACAAGTGATTGATTTATCATCAACAGTTTGTATTTCTCAACAGTCATTCATGCATTTTTTGCTAATCAAAATGCATGTGAATCACTTTGAAACGCGATAAATCAGAAATCAGAAAGGTGTTCGTCATTGTGAGATTTAATATTCGTTCCGGTAGCAGAAAACGACAAGCAGTCATCGAAAAGTTTTCCCATAAATAATTTATCAAGCAAGCCTCGGCTAAGAGAACGTCGGGACTGGCACTTGATAGTTGGTACTTGGTACCTCAAAAGTCGAAACCTTTCTGTACGAGATTCGCCTTACATCGCCATGCGAGAATGAACATCAACTACAAAGTCGACACACACACACACACACAAGTCGACCTTGTAATCGCTTCTGAAGGAACATCTATGCGTGAAGACTGCTAATTAGTCAAGAATGTCTCTCGTTGCATTTTGTCCTCTCCCAAGCGCAAAATTTATTCGCAAACCAAAGACGAAGACCTGTTGTATTATTTGAGGTTCGTCAAGTATTTGCACTATTAACTCGTGTTTTTGTAAACCAAGGTAGCTCAATGTCAATGCACTCAAATTATACTGCAATAAAAATTCCCACTCAAACAAAGAAACACTTTTTACTGGGGTTTATATCATTCATTATATTTTATTATGTTCTCAAAGTTGCTCAAAAAAACTAAATTTGTGCTGAATTTATACACCAGATTTGTACACTTGATTCAGCAGCGCCATTTTATTTGTTCGAAAATATTGCTGCAAATACAAATTCAAAACCTGGAATTTTATTCAAAACCTGGAATTTTATTCAAAACAGAAAAAAACGACCCATGCAACTAAAAAAATTATCATTTTCAGAATTTGGAAAAAAAGACAATTGTATTGAGTTATGCGCGGCGAGCACATTAAATAGTTACGAAATTTTTTTAAATCTGAGCATTAATAAGGGTAGAACATTATATTTATTTTTAATTAGGTGAAATTTAAACACTTTCATTCATTATATGGCATCTTATATGTCAAATAATGTACGGAGTAGATACCTTAATTATCACTGATTATAATAGCTGGATTCTATTGTACAAATGTTAAGTTTTTGAAAATTGGACTTCTGGCCCCGGAATCAGATGTCATGCAGTCGATGTGACTTTTATCCTTTATTTAATTATTTTTTATATATGTTTTAATTTTAAATTGAGATGATTCTGAATCGGAAGGGTTCTGTATCAGGTTTTCTGTTATGGTTTATCGAATTTTGTTATGTTTTTGTGGAATCACGTAAGGTACGATAGATTGAATATGTCAATAATAAGAATAATTTTTCAATTTTAAAGGAATAAATTTTCATTGCCTTATGCTGGTGGAGTATCCTATCTACAAGTTTCAGGATATTTTCTAAATAAATTCATATACATTTTCACGAAGCAACTGAAGTCTCAGCAGAGATAAAGTCTGATCAACAAAAATACTTCTATTCAAAACTATGTTCATAATATGATAATAAAAGATTCGTACGGAAGGATTTTCTGTTCTATGTCCTTGTATATGTATATGTCAAAGACATTACTTTTTCACCAAAAGGGACGAAATTGGGGTTATTTCAACTAATCCAATTAGCAGTTTTCTTCTAATTCTAGTAGCTAATTTTTCTCTATTTGAATAAGTAAACTTTTACTAATAATTATTGAGTTTGTAAAAATCTTACAAGAATGTATCAATCATATGGATTTATTACCCCTAACACCCCCCCCCCCCACCCCCCCTCGGTACCAGAAAAGTACACCTACATCCAAAAATGTCTAGGCTACTTTTGGTCCTCACACTTCGTGCTCGACTTAGTTCACAGTTTAATGCGTATAGAGAATCTTACTGGAAAATATTACAAATCTGAGGAAACCACTACTTTTAAAGAGTCGAATCCCAGCGAAGCGAAAGGAGTAGATCTTTTCTTTTTGAATAAAAATTTAATTTAAAAAATATTTAATTTATAGCTCCATCTGGTCTGAAAGGACGTTAACACTTTCTGTATTAGAGGAGATATCTTTGATCGATATTATAGAATTCCAATTTCACGGTGTGTGTAAGGATTTCTCTAATGATTGATAGTTACCATCTCTGAAGATAATACAGATTCCTAGTAAAAACATGTATCCAACATAACATCTCGCAAATAAAGCGTATTCGAAAAAAGGACTCTTCTTCCGATCTCTCCAGTAGCTTAGTGGTTAGAGCACCTGACCGGCAATCAGTTAACCTGGCGTTCGAATCCCAGCGGAGCGAAAGGAGTAGATCTTTTTTTCGAATAAAAATTTAACTTTTAAAGACATTGTTTTTGCTTTGCGCTTAACGGGGAATCATCGGCTCTATCCGCAAAGAATGCTGCAATTAAAGGCGAAAGGGAAAGGTCCCCAATAGCTGCTGTATTGTTGGACTAAACTGATCATCTGGACTGGGAGTGACTCTGAAGTTAAAGCAGTTACGTCTACCCTTCGCAATTTCTTCTCTAGCTCGTGGATCGTCTTCTCAGATCAACTTAAGGCGCTCCGACGTCACGTTGAGATGACACCTGTTAGTACTTTCCGCATCAAGTTCCCAGAAGAAAAGGGGAGAGGCTACTTTGGGCGGTAGCACTTTTTCCGAATTTTCAGCAAGCAGCGTTCCCATTCCAGCAGAAGTCCCAAAAGTCGATCTGCCCAGGTGATACTTCCTCTCTCTCTCTTGAATCATCTGGTTCCATCCCCAAAGGTTCTGGTGATAGAAAAATAGAATGAACCTCGGTGTTGATGGTAAGTCCTCAGTGGGGCAGCAGCGTACTCTTCCTACAGCCCTCCGGGTGCTGCTCAAAGTACCTCGATGAGTGCATCCTCCGCAAGCTGAAAACGCAGTTGTGGTCCACTCTGGAGCGTGGTTCGGTTCACTATTGGCATCTACAAAAGGGTATCCTCGGTAATTTTAATTCTATAAGGCTTTGAAGCAGGGAACAGGGGCTCAAACTGAAACTGAATTTCCTCTCCCAAGGATTAGAGTAAGCATCCTTGGCAGGAAGGGCCATGAGTCCTTAGAGGACTCTGAACCATTTTCTAGGAACAGGTGATTTTCGTTCAACCCTCACATCCTTCGTTTGAGGAAACAAGGCCAACCCAAAAAGGCCCGCTCACTTACACTGGATAGCCTCTACGACGATGCATTAAAAGTCCGCTGTCAAAAAATGTAATCACTAAGTGGCCGTAGAGACTATTTTTCAGCATTTGTGCACGAGGAAGTGACCTTTATCGCAAACGTTACTCAATAGGTTATATTTTTGGACAGCAGAGGTGTGAGGACTCCCGTGGCAGACATTCGACAGAAAACTAAAATGTTGTACGTGAAGAGTTAGATAAATTAAACTGAAGAAGTACAGTTTCGTGAGAGGCGTAACTGAACCCGTTTACGACAGCCGGTCCTACTACAAGCGCGGACGCGGGAGAAGGACCTGTGGCTGACCATAACAGCGTGGATTCACTTACTCATCGCTCTGGTCCCGTGTGCATGCACTGAGGTCCACCATTTGGGGCCTGATATCCTGATATTCTCCTTTCCTCAATTATTTTTTTGCGGACCAACATGGTCGACCCCTCTCCCTCACTCCGCATCAATCACCATGCTGGAGTTTTAAAGCGTACGGCTAGTACCCTATAGACCGATTCCTATGGCCACGAGTTATGTCCGACTATGACAGTCTGAGATCACTGGTTCACCGCCGCGCGCCGTCAGTGATACCACACGATTATGGTCAGACCCACTCGTCAGGGTAAATAGACGCAACGGTGTAACACACGAGGATGAAGGTCCATGTTGAGAAGTGTAAACAAATTTGACAATATAAACGCTTATGGAGCGAGCATGCGCTATTGTGACACCTGGCAGAACTAAATTTCAAATCGCCTCTTTCACTATCCCCCTTTGGTAAATCAAGTCCATTCTTAAGTTGCATAACCTAGAGATGGGAATGAAATCGTGCATTTATGAAGTGCTCAGGTCCCAGAACCATGAAAATTATGTTTACGAAGTTGCATTACGTAAATATAGTTAACCCATTATTGCCCAAAGTGACCAACATTTTGCACCGATTTCAACTGGATAACTTTTGATGAAAACGCACTAGAAAAAAAAATGAAATACATATTCTGATGCTTTCGGGCTCGTTCTTTCCGAATCTGGTGACGAAATTGACGAAAAATCATTCCTTATGCCCTTTTTTTGCCATTTTTTGAAAAAAGCCAATTTTTTCAGTTTTTTTTCCTTTAATCATAAAAATGACCCTGATAACGTTGTCACGTGGTGCTGGAAAGTTTTCAAATTTGGTCATCGATAATTTTCCTTGAAATATATGCACTTAAACAATTTTTGGAAATCGATGATTCCAATATGGCGACCATTTAAATGTGACATAATGAGTGTTTCTGACACCGTGTGGATTCTTCGTTGGGAGTACTTTTTTTCAAAAAATACTTCAAACAAAAGTTTTTCATTTCAACGAGTTATTTCGAAAAATGGCCTCAAATTCTGGGCCCAAAGTATTTTTGGGCCTTATGAGTCCCAAAACATGTTAAATAGGAAATAAAAAGAAAATTATGATTGATAGGCGACAAAATTCCAAAAAGAAATGTTGCTGGCGGGTGAGAGGTCTTACACTGGACGCCAGGTTCAAGCTTGAACTGCGTAAATGCATACAAGAGTAGCTGAGGCATTATCCTGGATTACCCAGACTCTATCACCTTGCAGTGATGGGAGGCAGTCTCCCACTTCACCCCAATTTTTATTTTACGAGAATTTTTAAAATAAAATTGGAAGAAATATTCTTTTTAAATAGCGATATTAATCTAGTGTTGCAATTTTTAAGCAGTGGTCGTTGAAGCTTTTGATGCAAATTTGCAATAAATCGAATATCGTCAAACGGGCATTTCATGACCTCGAAAAACTGTAGCAAAGACAGAAGGGCTATCGACAATCAGTCTTCACAATAAGGAAATAAATTAATATTGCAGGACGCGATTATATACCGATATCCTCCAGTTGTCAAAGACCTTGTGGTTGACAGTGCAAAGACTATAAAAATATAAACTGCGGAGATCGAAATAAGACAATCCTACTTTACTGCTGCCTCTGATCTTGACTCTGATGATGATAATTAGAAGCATAACCGTGAATAAATAATAATAAGCTACATAATAAGCAATTATATTCAGTCGAACGAAGTAAAGAATAATGGCCAATAATTTTTTCTCGACTTAGCATTGTTTTTCAACTTTCTTCTCACATGTCACGCAATCTGCCAGAGAACGTTAATCCTAATTTTCATATAGTTAACTAAAACTATACTACTAACTTTGTTTCATTCCTTAATTCAATTTTTTTAAATGAAAAAAATGTATTGCATATTACAGCTTATAACAGCAGCTGATAATGATCTATAAATAATTTAAGAACATAAAACGAAACATATTCTCATTTGAAAAGGATAACAAATATTGAAGTAAAAGACGTCCCCTTGATTGTGAGTTGTGAGTATAAACTAATAACGCTGAATTGGAGCGAGATTCAGAGATCGTTCACGTGATCGGTAACGATGTAGACCGCAACAATTGACACCAATCAAGATCGACTTCATGCCTTATGGTAATTCCATTCGGGCGTTGAAGCCGTACATGCACTCGAAAATATCGGCACAATATTAATCGGAGTGTCGACCATGATCTAAATTAAAATGCAGAAAACTTTCTCCCTTCAGCACCTCCTTCGATAAGACACAAAAATAACCGGGACACCTAAAATAAGCATTCTGTGCTGTTAAAAAAAATCAAACCAAAGAAGTCGGCAAGCGCATTCCAAGGAAGGGTTTCATAAATTAAAGAACTCGAGAGTCATTTATATTATTGTGTACATGTAAGAAGTTTTCTTTTTAGCACTTATTTATTATTTTTTATTCATTGCCGGAATTTATTCTATATGCCAAGAGCTTCAATTTGAGTAATCCCCGAGGAAATCGTACTAAAAGAAAAGCTTCCAGCATAGTCCTATAAAAAACTACATTTCCTCATTTTGCTCAATTTTGAGCAACTGATAAAAAAAATTAGCAGTATAACATAGCACATTTATCTTTTTATTGCACATCTACAGGTCAAGAGCTTCAACTTAGGCCATCCTTGAATAAAATCAGACTAATTTTCATCATTTTTCTTAGTTTTGAACCACTAATAGAAAGAACCACTAATAGAAAGTACCATAATATTCATTTTTGAGTTCTCAAATTAAGGTTGACCATTTTTGAAAGCTTTGAATTGAAATTACTCAAGTTCTAAAATCTTCACTTTTAAAATTGTTGAATTTTGAACAATTTAATTTGCAATTTCAAGAATCAATTTATTCTGTAATTGTTAATTTCGAAAGCTTCAAAATGAAATCCTCAAATTTTGAAAAATTAAATTTAGTGTTTTACAAATTTCAATACTTTGTATATTGCAAATTGTGAAAATTTTGGCAAGTATCAATTTCAGAATTTTCATGGTTAAAAAAATGGTTGACCTAGAATCTTTTGTGTTTTTGAATGATTGAGATTTTGAAATGTTGCATTTGGTATTATTCAAATGTAAAATTTTATTGAAGTGAAAATTCGGGTTTGGATACCTGTTGCGTCTTGAGCTACTTCAATGAGGGAAACAACATCTGTACGAATAGTATTTTAGCCTTCCACTTCAAAGTAGCTATATGATTTTTAAAAATAAATTTATTTTATAACTGGCGCAACTAAAAAATCCCAAAAAATAAAATTCCCGACAGCTTATAGTATCAGCGAATTTGGAAATACCCGACAGTAGAAAATTCCCGAAATCAAATTTCCGACATTATAAAATATCTGACATAGCGAAATCCCCGAATCTCAACAATTGAAAAATTGTTAATTATTAAAATAATAAATAAGATACTTTTATTTTATGAACATACATTTTTATTTTTTTTATTATATATTTATTATTATAAGAAATTTTTGTCATTTCAGGAGTTTTCAATTCACAATATTTTCTATTTCGTAAATTGTACAGTGTCGGGAATGTTAGTTTCTGGGATTTTTTAGTTGTCCCCTATCATGAATTCCTGAATCGATTTATTAATGATTAAAGCCACGTTTCCTCACCAAATTTACAACGTCTTCCCACTAAGAACTTTCTCAAATGATTCAGAGTTTAAAGATATTTCTTGCTGATTAGTTAGTTATTTATGAAAAACACGTGGGGAGGACATCAGTTGAAACCTCAAGACTCGATGACTGACAAAGCAATTGCAAATGTATTAACTACGTGCCCATGGACACGGGCAGGCTCATTGACTTTTCATTTATCGACGCATGCTTCTTCTACGTATACCTGAAGCATATATGATTGATAGATAGGTCGTTATGTCACGAATACAATCTTCGTCTTATGTTAGGAAAGGGAATTACCGAGCGATTGATCCCGCATATTTTTCTTCATCAACTGACACAACTATTAAGATCAAGGTAAAAACTAGAATTAATTTCTCATTTCGATTGTCTTCAATTCTCCAGATTTCAGGAATCAGATTCTCTAAAGATGAATTACTACATATTGTGCAGTTAAACTCTATTCTAAAAGTGTTTCTTGAACGTAGAAAAATACCCGATCAAAATTATAGCCCTATTTTAGACCTCTAAATGCAAGTTATAACAGGTTTCAAAAGAGCCTATAGAAAGTTTAATTTGTATTGAATCTAGGCCCTCTATTAGACCTACCAAGTGGCAAAAGTCCATTTTTCCCACTTGTAGGGCTAAAAAACGGCTTAATTTAAACCCGCTTTTGGACCTTAGACCTCCAATGTCTTCACGAAAAAAAGTCGTAACGCTAAGCAGACACCAGTTTTGTGGTATTTTGTTTACACTACAAGGTTAGTTAACACACGAGAAATGCATTCTTCTTTTATTTTACGCATACAGACCTAATTGTATGCACTGTTAAACATTTATTTAGGAATTTTCAGAGACGGATTAATAAAGCTTCATGCAGAAACCGTTTATAAATTTTCTTGAACAGGAGCAGAAATTTCAGCAACGGTAACTGTATTAAAGTCAACTGTTTCACAAAATTCTGTTACAATTTAGTAATTTTCAGTTACTGTGACTAAAAACTTCAAGCGATTCGAAAATTTGTTTGATTCATTAATTTTAATATAAAATATGTAGTCTATATTTGTCCTGACAATATACATAGTAAGAAAATATGAGTAAAGTTAATATAAACACATTTGATTCATTGAGTATTTTGTATAAAAAATCATTTCCATACAAACTTCGCTCACATCCATAATTACAGATTCAATTGAAACCAGGATTAATTATTCATCTACACAGCTGCTGCTAGTCACTTGCGGTCCTGATGTACCATTTTTAGAAGTTCATTCACGAGGCAGATGATTGCAGTATCTTGTAACTATTTCATTGCAAACATAATTTCAAATTTCACGAATAAATTTTCTGCATCGTTATAATTTAATACAACCTTTTGCAGTGCATTGCCGCTCATGACCACAACCACCATGCTTTGTCCGCTTCGAACGCGAACGAGGAGCGAGGAGTGCGCAGTTGCTAACTACGCACTTCTTTCGGTCAGGATAACTTATATTTCTATCGCCATTTAGTAATTTGAGGAAACTATTTTGTTATTTTCAGAAACCGTTTCTGAATGTTGATAAAAATTGAGTAAATTCACTATAAAAGTTACAGAATTTCGTTTTCAGCAACCTAGTTTCGTAAATTTCAGTTACTTTTTAATATCCTAAATGTATCAGAATTTTCCGAACATTTCTTACAGTGTAGCTTAGTTTGATACGCTGTGAGCGCTTGTGAGAAACGACCAGTGTCGGGCCGAAAATTTATGGTGCCTTGAGACATATTTAATTTTGTTATTTCTGCCTCGGATATTTTTGTGACATTTGAAAAATATGTACAAGAAAGAAAGAGAAGAAAGAGAGAGAAAGAAAGAAGGAGGAAGAAAGAGAGCATAATGATTATTATTGGGAAACTATGAACTACATACAAAAATTAACCAGTTTATACTTAATGCTAGGAATAATTTCTTATATTATTATAAAAAAAAACACAGTAATTGATGTTGAAAAATACAATTTTCCAACTTTCGTAGACGGCCATGCCTATCCAGCTAAAAGGCGCCTCTGAGTAAAATGTGCTCGCGGCGTTGCTCGAGAGAATAAAACACTCGTAGGTTATTAACACTTTTTCAATTAAAGTGAAACTTCACAGAAAACTTCTACAAATTCTAATGAACATTTCATCCGCTGGAAGTTTTCGGTAGCTTAAACTTACGTCGATAGACTTTGCGATTGAAAATATTAGAACCATTTTCGTATACTTACCTAGAAAAACATTATTAACCATTTTTCATAAGAAAACAAATAAATCTAAACTACTCTACCGCTTAAAGTACACTTTGAAATATAATTCCTCCAAATTTGATGTAGAAACCTTTAATATTCTGTGAATTAGAGCGAGTTGAAGTGAGAAAAAACCGAATTTTTTCAGTTTTCAAAATTTGTGTTTTTGAAATTATTTCAAGAATGCACGGAGCAACAACTTTTTTCAAGAAGAAAAAAGATGCGCATTTAAATTTAGAATGAGAATATATGTTTGAAAAATTAAAATTTTCAAATGTTCTTAAAAATGCCGAGGGGCCTTTCCGCCACCAGCGATCAGACTTTATATGCCCTTCTACGATCGGGTAAACTGATAAGAAAACTATAGTTTTTGAACAATATCTATGAAAATAGCTAATCAAATTCAAATTCTTCTTTTTCCGCAACAGTCTAAATTATTAATTGTTTTAGTCATAAGGGACTAGTTTCAAAAGAGTTAAATTTATTGCGACAAATAATTTTTTACTTTTGAAAAGAAACTTACTGAACAAATTATGAACAATTTGTGAAGTTAAAATATACTTATTTAAACTAAAACTGAGATCAATTATACTCATAATATTTTTCCTCGTTTCTTGGGATTTCGCACAATTTTACAAAATACAAGTTAACAAAAAAATAAAGAGCAATTTTCATGATTCAGTGTACGTAATTGATCCCCGCAGTGCGCAAGCCAATCATGTTCAAATTCAGCGTCACGCTCATATCTGTGGATTCAATCTATAGAAATCGTGTAAACAACGTTTTTTATCATCCAAAACTATAACAAGAAGTTACGTATGTGGTTCATACAATTTTTTTAAGTAGTTCTTTATTATCATCTAGTTGCTTTATTAGTCAAACAGGAATTTCCTTATATAATCTAGATTGTAAAAATAGATATTTTGAATTGTAATGTTTAATTACTTTTTCACTAAAAATAAAAAAAATAAACATTCAATACATTGAATTTAAAGAAGTATATAAAGTAGTCCTTACATGTAAGCGTGCGCATGAAAATAACCCTTATGATTGGAATTAAGTTGCGTATATGGTCCTAAGCCGGATTAATTCCCGACATGTTAAACCCAATGAGGAACCTTTCAGGCTGAAAACTAAGTAATCGAGACATTTTTTGAAGTTGGAACTTCAAAAAACCGCCTTTTGAGAAAAACGTATTTAAAGTTGGCGAGTGCCATAAAGGTACGTGTTACACTTTTTCTTCGGATATAAAATGTACCCACTTTCGGCAGCTTTCGGGACATGAGGTTAAGAATTCCCTCCTCGGGTAATTCCCAAAGGATTCGACTTTGCGGATAACATTTTTTTTACCGAGGTTGAGTGAAGGAGTAAAAGATGCATTTTAAAAATTTTAGTTAGGAGGAAAAATTAAATTATTTTTAACGTACTCGAAGTCTCCTACAACTCGTCAACACTTTTAGCATTTTTAATTTTAACAGAATTTGTATATTACCAGATTAGAACTTATGCATTTAAATGGATGAAAATTTTTATATATGGCAAGAAACCCACATTCGTTTGATTTCAAATTGTTGTGAATTTGGCCATAGAAGGAATGGGATTATTGCATATTTTCGAATTTTTCTTTTTCCTACTTAAATTAAAAGAGCACTAAACAATTAATGTAATAACTAATTTTTTAGGGAAAATCTGATTAGTTTAGCGGATTGCCGAAAGTACTTCCATGAAAGTAGCACGATTGTACGGTTTTCTTTATGGCAACCTACCATAGATTGTCGGAAATTTACGGAATTTTTGTTATCAAACTTTATCGCCAAACCGGTTTCTCGCACAGTAAATCCCAAATATACTTTAACAAATCCCATTTCAAATCAGGAAAAATTTCAACAAAAGTATAGGTCATTGTGACAGAATGATTTTCTAACATCGGATATATCATTCTAGAGTGAGAATAACGAGACGCTTATTTCACAATTTGAACACAAGAGTTTATTTATATTTTTCACAATTATTTAAAGATTACTTGTGAAATCTGAAATTGTTCTCTTTTTATGTTTTAAATAGATGGTAATATATACTATATATCTCCTGGGTTTCGTTCTTGACTTTTCGCATTTTTCTCCGAAAAAACGAAAGGAGCAAAAGTTGTTAAGATAAAAGTTTATTGCTCTTTTGTGACAGCTTGCATTGTTTACGAGACAAAATAAAAAAATATATTTAAAAAAAAATCCCGGCCTTAAAAAAAGGTTTTGCTCGCATTACACTCATAGGTAATCTGCGAATTATTGTAGCAAATAAAAAAACAGTTTATTCAAACTGTGAAATGCACGTTCCTTTATTTTCACCATAAAATAGATATATTCAAATACCAAATCATTCTGACACCTAAAGCTTGACCTCTCAGCCTGACCTGACCTGACCCGATCCAAAGTCATTTTATAAACCACTGATACGTAATTAATAATTTTATTATAAAAATGTTAAAATATATGAAAACAGGGTTAGAATATGTATAACGATTCACGATCCTAATAATAAAAAATAGTTCAATTTTTAAAAAGCTGAAAATAAAACATTTTTTGCAGATTCAATTAGTTATTATTTAACTAATTGTAAGTCAAATTTCACTAATTGAATACAAAAAAAAATAGATTTTCACTAATATTTCGATACATTTTTTACAACAGTTATATTTAAATAAATATTGGTCACTTTTTTTTTCAATTGTTCAGTTTAAAATGTTGTGCACACTCCTATTGTTTATCAACTTATTTCAACAAGCCAGATCATAAAATTGCCTTGGCAGAACACTCAAATCTCGCTAGAACGAGGAGCTCGGGATTCAAAAATCACGCTATAACAAAAGCGAGAGCGGTCAC
>CAKNXH010060020.1:0-26499 GCA_932178445.1 Andricus quercusramuli | reverse complement strand
TTGTAACGAATTAGAACCAACGAGCTTTACACGGAGAGACTTTCGATATCAATATTTGGTACACACTGCACCTATAATTAAAATAAAATGTAAGAATTTGGGGATAATCGGGGTACTGTTATAAAGATTCCTACTATAATAAGAGATGATGGTATTTCTGCATGTATTATTATAAACTTGAGCGAGCAAAAATTAGTATTTACGTTTAGAAAAAGTCTTATTTACTGTTTGAGAATTGTGATTGTGAAAAAGTGATAATGGTCAATAACAAGTTTTCTAAAAAATATTTTCAATAGTAAATATTTTAGGTAACATAAGTTATAAGAAATGTACGAAATTCTAGTATTCTTAAATATGAATGCGTATTGAAATGAGAGCCGCTAGTAATATCTGCAACCGGGATTTGCGAGAATTCTAAAAGACTATACTAAAAACGCCCGAAAGTTTCCGAGCTGTTCCGTCTATAGCCGAGTACGCGACGACCAGGCGAGCAGACCGACTGCATCCGATTCGTGGCCTGTGATTTCCCGCCAAAAGTTTCAATTATACGCGTTTGTAGTACAAAAATGTTTGTAACTAATGTAGTATGCATTGAAGCCTAAACAAATTTTAATTCGGAAATTATCAATAAAAAACTGCGAAACTTAATTTTTTACACTTTTATAAATTGAACAGTTCAAAGATTTCTGGTTAAATAATATCAATCCACGCTATCGTTTTAAATGCTCTAAATTAAAACTAATCCTCCATTTCAATTCTCATTAATTAAAATGTTGAAAAATGAAACATGTCCCTCTCCTAACTCAATAAAAACGTTAAAAACCAAAAAGTGTCTCTTCCTATTTAGAAAAACTTGAAAACACAAATTTCCTCCCAGTTCTTTAAGAATCATAAAAATAACAAAATGTCCCTCTTTTAATCCAGAATAAATTGAAAATCCAAATTTCATCCCCTCATACTCAATAAAACTGTATTTTTTGAATTATCCCTTCTAACTCAATAAAAACCTTAAAAATATATAATGTACTGCCAATTTAACAAAAATTAAAATTTCCTCATTTCAAGCTTGATAAAAATGTTAAAAATACAATACTTCCCATTCTTCCACTTAATACAAATTTTAAACAAAAAAAGTTCCTCTTGCTATTGGGGAAAAAACTAAATAACAACATTTATTTATTTATATTGATTTTGGTCGTTTCAATTTGATAATTTTGAATTGTTATTTAACATTAGAATACAAATTGTAACGTTAAAAGTTTGAATTTCTACCATTCAAGGCTTCCTGTTTCAAACAATTCAGTTTAAAATTCTTTAGTTTTGAATATTTCATTTATAATTTCTCCTTTTGCAATTTTTGTGATTGAAAACTGTCCAACTGAATAGATTAAAAATTGAATATTTTAGACTGAGACAATATTTGGATAGGATTCTAAATTGAATAAAAGTGTGTGATTATGAATATATTAATTTTAAGTTTTCACATTGAAAATAATTTATGAAGTTTCAATCAGACATTTCAATTTGTCTAATTGTTATGGCTCTCGTTTAAAAGAAGTTTAATTTTCAACGTTATAATTTGCAAATTTTATTAATTTCCAACAGACTTAGAATCGTATTGTAAAATAATTATTGTACAATTTTTAACACTCGAACTACAGTTCAATTTAAAAAATCATTAATTAATTTATATTTATAAGCTGATCAACTTAAAACATTTTTATAAACAATTTTTAATTTCTAACGCTTTTAATTTTTTATTCTTAAAGCCTTCAAAACTGAATTTTTAAATACTTTCAATTAAAAATTTTCATTTAAAAATGAAGACATAAAATGGAAAAATTGTAAAGTAAAAGATTTTAGAATTAAGCGTTATAAACTGAATGATGCAGTAATTGAAGCAGTTAACAACAACTGAACTTAATATTCAAAAAAAGTTGAAATCGAAATTTTTTTGAATTGAATTATATCATGTGATAAGGTATTTGCGATATTCCAACTAATTTCATAAATGGTTATTCTAAGAATTTGTAAAATTCCCTGTGAAAAAATAAATTCACTATCATTTGTCGGTTTTTTTCGATTTCAAAAAATTCCTGGTCATTTCTTGGTTTTCGGTCCAGCAGTCACCCCGTAAGCCGTAAGTGATAAGTTCACAATGCTTTAAATTTCAAGTTACTATGAAAATAATTATAAAAAAATTATTTAAAAAAATATCTAATATGTCAAAGGCATTTTTTGTTAAAAGTTGAATTTTTTTAGTAGTTATTATAATTTTTCTAAAATCTTGTACCATTAAGAAAGCTCTTGTCCTTCTATAAAGTTACTTTCATAAATTAAGGAACATCATTATTTGATTTTATATATAAAAATTTTAATAAAACTAAACCAAAACTAATAAAACTTTTAATAAACTCCACTAATTACAATTTAACCATCCACAGATATGCTTAACGATAGGGCTTTTTTTTAGGTATTATGTAATACTTTGAAGGGATGTAGGATTACAATTGCTATAAAAATTACGATACTTAATACTTGAGTGGCTCCTTTTTCAGGAAAATTATACCTTGAAAAAATCTATAGATACCTGGAAAAAACTGGGATTGTCAGAAAAATTTTTTATAGAATTTGAGTAGACGCCCTGAGATAATTCTAAAGATAATATTTTGTAATATTTGTATTGATATGTTTCAACATATAAAATACTCACAAAATATGCTTAATAATAGTATAAACTTCTGTGCTACTGTCTCAAATGAGCTGATAATTACTTTTAAATTTTCAAAAAAAAGTCGCTGCCTGAATTCACTTCCTTATTACTGCTTTTAATTTTGTGTTTGAAATTTTGAAATAATTCTCAAGCAATCTTTCAATTCAGTTCTTAAGTTTCTGAAACCAAATTTTTCATGCAAATGTTAGTCGCGTTAATAGTGTACTTATTTAATTATAGTTTATAAGCATATAAATTATCAATATAAATATATAATAAAGTCCGGGGCACCTAAAATTTTTGACCCAGCACTATTAGTTTCTCACAAGTAGCGATACGTTTCACTGGTTAGTATATAAGGGCAGAAAGAATTATAAGTCTCAGCGTAATCCGTGCGATTTATAGATATAAGATAGTTTTATATATACGTATAGGTGTTAATATAGGATTCGTAAACAAACCACACTGTAGCCAGCGAGCGTCGTCAAAGAATACACAAATATATATAAAGATGTATTTGTAGTCCATGTAGTAGTGTGCGTTCATACACTTCCACCCGTCTTCGTTTTTGCCATGCGCCAGCGTGAAATACAAGATCACGTGACCCCCATTTTTCGTATAGTGGTTTAGAAAGATTGCAAAGCGTTTGTTTCGTTTCTTTCAAAGCACTATACCAATTTTCGTTATTTTGTGTGTGTAAGAGTCTAATATTCTTACGATTTATTCCAATCAGAAATATTAGTCTGCATTTTCATAGTCACTATTCGACTTTTTCTAACCGTACCTCGATTATCCCTAAATTCGTATATTTTATTTTAATTATGAATATGCGATAAAAGAAATATTAATACCGAAAGTCTCTCCGTGTAAAAATTATAACAAAATATTTGCAATACTTGAAATTATAAACATATGGAACTGATAACACCAAATACAATAACGTCAGCTTGTTCATACTTTTTCGCCATGATCGAAATAAACAGCTCCGGACCGAGGTATGTAATTTCACATTAAATCTTGTACTATGTATTTGAATATATATATATATATATATATATATTTCAAAATTATACGCAACTTATAATTACGCATTATTTTTTGAAGAATGCATTGTAAAAATCGTGAATACGTCAATATTTTTTCGAATTATAAAACTAACTTTGTGTAGAATTTCATATTTGCCGATTGTTAATATGTTGAAAAAAAATCAGGAGAACTAATTCGGAACATACAAGTCAAAGAATTCGTAGAAGATATTAAAAATCATTGGACTGTATTTTAAAAAGATAGAACCTAGTATAATTTACTTGATAATTAATATCTTATAGAACTTTTTCAATTCTTGGGCAATCGAAAGATGTTGTTATATGATGATTGATTAATCTTGTTGACATCTTAAAACCATAACTCATGATTCTGTTCAAATATACGTAATTTTGAAAATGATCAAACCCTTTGAATTTTGTTTTTATTTAAAATTTTCATGGAATAATGTTTAAATAGATTCGATACCTATCAAAAATGTCACTTAGTATGTTTTAATTTATCAGAAAAGAATTTTTTCCTATTTTATAAAAATTTTTAAAAATATATTTTTTAATTTTTATCAAAATTGAGAAGGCCGTTTGAATGATTTGCAAGTTTTCTCGTCAAGTACAAGAAGGTTTCACAAAAATTTCAGAAACTCTTCAAAAAATTTTGTTTCGAAATTTGAAAATGCTCTTACTTTTTGAATTTTTATCAAATCAAATAATTTGATCGAATTTTATCGAAATTATCATCGAAATCAAAAATTTCATGAAGATAATTTTCAAGTCTTTCACCCATCTGTGAGAAACTTTCACAAAAATTTCTGAAACTTGAAAAAAATTTTTTTTTTGAAATTTTGAAAATGCTCTAAAATTTTCAATTTTGGTTAAAAATATCTAGTTCACGAACTTAGCCTTCGTTTTAGGACCCTTGAAAAGGTTACCAAAGGCTGACTCGATTGGACAAATCCTTCAAAAGTTAGCGTGGCTACAACATTCAGGTAACCATACAGACAGACATACAGACAGACAGACACCGACAAAGTTTTATGATTTTTGGACTCTGTGAGTGCCGGAACGTAAAGATCCGTTAAAAACCAGAGATCGAAAATTTGGACGATTACATTACACTCTCGTGAATGAGAATGTAAAAATACAATACAATGTCTTGACTCTTCATACATATATTATGTACACATTTATAACTTGAGAATACATCGAAATATTTTGATTTTTTTCGCAATATCGTCTTAAAGAACTTCCAAAAATATTTAATCTTAGGGATTTAATTATTTGATAACAATGCACATTCTTAACCACTCGGTTAAGCTCTAGAGAAAAATAGATATTACATTTGAGGCCGTTCAAAAAATACGTATTGCCTGGGGGGGGGGGGGGGGGGGGGTCACCACTGTCAGAAAAAAGCGTCAAGTATTTTTTGATTGTCCCCTATATATGAGATGTCAAAAAATGGTCTCTTCAAAGTATATAGTATATACCATTCGAAGCAGAATTTCACGAAACGTATAAATCCATAAAGTCACAGGAAAGTATTTCTGGTGCCTTTTTTGAAAATCTTAAAAATCAGATATCTGGCTAGTTTGAAAGATCTAAATTCCAAAATCTAAAATTCTGATGAAGAACCTAGCTTTAACATCATTCAATGCGTCTAAATTCGTGGCGTAAAATACACACTTGAATTCGCCCCAATGCGTCACGGCGAATTTCAGCAAGTGTTGATTTATACAATTTAATCCGCAACAGGAGAAGCAACGTGCGGGATACATAGAATTTATTGTAAATGTTTAGTAAATTGTCTCGTGGCTCAGTGGCGGGTACTCTAGGCTGATAAACGATGAGGGATCGCTGTTTCAAGTCCCGAAGCATGCACTTTTTATTAATTATTTTTCTGATTGACCTTGACCATGCATTCATATGAATTCACACGCATTTAATTCGCGCTGTCTCAATTCATCTGAATGCGTCTCAATGCGTTCGAACGAATTAGAAAACGGAATTCACACGCATTACAAAAATGGTAATTCGCCCCAATCCGTACCAATTCTTTCTCTTTTGCTGGGTATATTTGGCTTTAGTACATTTTTCGAGTACCCCATATTCTATGAATTAAAATATTAAACCTAGAGACGTAAGGAAAAGCAGTTATATATTTCGGGCGAGAGGACGGGGCACTTCTGATACTCCTGTTAGATCCCACTGATTTTGTTATTTTTCCTCAAATATTTTCTATTTTTTTAAACTGTCATATCTACCTTTAATTCTTTTAATTTTTATAATTTCGAAAGAAAGATTTTATATTGTATTATAAAGTATAATAAGGTATAATAACTCAATACAAATTAAGAATTAAATTCTCTGTTATATTAGTTTAAAATTAATAATTTAACTTAAATTGAAATTGTTAAAAAAATTTGTTATCTGATCGCTATAATTAAATATTCATTAAGCTCATAATTGGTCAAATATATTTAATAAAGAATTGTAATGAATACTTGAAGGCTTCAAGTTTTACACCTGTTGGACGATACAGAAAGAAAATTTAAAGAAGAATAATAAGCATTGCAAAACTGAACATATTAATGAATTTCTTATTGACAAAGAGAATAAATTTTTGTTTGGTGTAACGCTTTCGAAGACAGGCTCAACGTTTTTTTCAATTCAAAAAATTTAAATTTGGGATAACTAAAATGTGACAGATTGAAAATTAACATTTAAAAATTAGAAGTTTCTACAATCTACTACAATTACTACATGTACCGAAGATATCCAGCTATTCGTACCGAAATTTCTGTACATGTAGCCACGTCATTAAAAATTGTACACTTTAAAAATTGAAACGAACTTTCAAAAAATATTTCAGTTTAAAATTATTTAGGTTCTTAGAGGTTTACATGTTTCTGCTGTCTGTTTAGGTAAAGATTGCGCAATTTTTATTCAATCCTAATGTTGTACGACTTATTTTATTCCTTGATGAACTCCCTAGTCTAGAAATCTTTTTGGTGCGTTTTTATTTTAAAAAATGTATTTGAGACAAATATTATCGATAAAATTAACAATTGTGACCGTCCACGAAGAAAGGGACCTAATGCGGAAAAAATCGATTTTCAGTTTTTTACGCCAATCGATAGTTTATGAGTTACTCTTTAATTTCCAATAATCAGATATTTTTTAAGTTTATTACTTTTCCTGTTATTAAGCTACAAACATAGGCATGATAAGCGTACGCGGAGTCCGAACGAGAGGTTTACGAAATCCAGCCCCACCACTTACCACAACAGCTGTACGCGCGTGTCCGTGAGCTCCAGTGTCTCGTGCCTAAAAGTGTAGTGGTAAGTGGAGGGGGTGCTTTTCGTAGACGAATCCCCACTACTCAAATGCTGGCTTGCGAGCTCTGCTACGATCGCCCGTCCTCTAAAATTCAGCTTTGACGCATTAGGTCCCTTTCTTCGTGGACGGTCACAATTGCATAATTCCTGAATCAAATGTTTCAAATAAAAACGTACCAAACAGATTCGAAGAGCATCCTTTAAAGAATAAAATGAAATGAGAAAAAAATAACCTGAAATATTTGTTTCTAAAGTTTGCTTGACAATAAGAGCAGTGCTCCCAACGTGGGCATCTTGCACTACTGCGCATGCGATGCATAAGGCGCTTCATTGGCTGCCGTTCACGCGCTCATTTAAAATGTTACAAAATAGCATTTTTTTAGTTATTAATAATCAGAAATCATTTTTTAAACATGCTTAAGTGGTACGTGGATGGGTTTTAATATATTCTGAGCATCAGGTTTTCAATAATAAAAAAAATGTGACATTAAATAACATATTTTTTATTTTTGGAATATGCATTTTATTTTTCAACCTAATGCTCACAATATATTAAAAACCATCCAAGTACTACTTGAATATGTTAAAATATAATTATTTCTGATAATTAATGATAAATTCAAAAAATGGTATTTTCAATATTTCACATAAGCGCGCGAACGGCAGCCAATGAAGCACCTCATTCATCGCATGCGCAGTAGCGCAAGGTGCCCGCCTTGGGAGCACTGAATAGGAGTATTTTTCTCAAATTTGAAAATCATGAGGGATTTTTAATAATGCTTATTTTTGAAATTGAAATAACTAGTGTACATCCTTATTTATTGCGTCAAATTGGAAGCCTGAAAAATTGAAAAATGTTGGCACTACTGGCTTTTGGCCCCAAACAATAAACTATGATAAAACTATGCCTTCGAAACTAAACTATTTGCAACCATATGCCAAACTTGTTTTGTATTTGTGAATTAAAACTAAAAATGTATGATTAAAAAATATCCAGTTTCGAGAAACAGAATGTGGAAGTTTACAATCTCAAAGTGTCAGGAACCTAAAACTGGAACAGGCTCTGTTGCGAATAACGATAAAAAGTGAAATTGTCAGTTCAAACCAAAAATAAAAACTTTCTTCTGAGATGTTGAGTTGCTTAATTGAGAGAAGATGAGTTTTATTAGAATAAGTTAACCAATTTTGAGTAAATCATTCAAGAATTTGGACGTTCAAAAATTGCATGGGTTTTGAAAATCGTCTTTGGATTGCTGAATAAGAATAAAAAACTTCAATCGAAAAAATTATTCTGTTCCGGGAAAATAAAGATTTAGTGTGACGGTATCTCTGTAACATACGAGTTTTCGCTAAAAGGTGTATAAAGAGAAGAAAGATTTAAGAGGAAGATTAAGAAGAAGATTAAAAATTTTAAGTTGGAATTCGATTGATACTTTGGTGCTGAAAAAAGTGAAAAATAGTTCCATTTAAGTGCTTTTTCTTTCAAATAATAAAGCATTTATTATTTTATTGTATTGAGAAACTTTTAGGAAGAGAAGTGTGGTCAGAAAAAGGTTTAAGAAAAGGTAAGAACATAGGAAATTAAAGAAAAAGAATTTTTTACTCAAAAAGCCCATTTTGGGAAAAATGTTGTTTGTGCTGCAACCCGAAGCGAACGCAGATGTGCACGCAGAAAAAAGAACCCTATATTTTACTGAAACCCAAGTTAAATCTACTGATCTTCCAAGTACGTATATGGACAACACGTCAGTTCAGTAAATTTTACAACTATAGGCAACTGAATATGACTATCATTGATGGTTACCAGTACCGATTCTCAAGTGCTGTTGACCTGCGGATCAGTAGATTTTAGCGATCCAGTCGGTATTTTGCACTATTCCTCGATGCTGCAATTACGAATTATCATGTCACTCCGACAGATAATACAAGCAGATCTAACTTATGTTAACGGTGCAGACTATAGTTTGGACGGCTCTGTAAATTGTAAAAAAATTGCTAAAAAATAATTAATAAATATAAACAAACGGTTAATTCTGGAATATATTTTCGGATGTACTTATAATTAATTGGTATTTGTAAGTTACAATGCTTATAAGACAATTAAAATTTCGCACGCAACGGGGGGGATTTGAACACATAAACCTAAGCACGCAAGTCGATTACCTTAACCACTACACTATTACACGAGTTGCGGTCTGTGAAATAATTCCGAAATGCATTTGTAACTAAGGTGGCAACCTCGGTAATGACTTTTAAATACGCGTTCATGCCATCCCTCGTGAAAAGAATCCCAGAAAAAAATAAAGAATTGATACGGATTGGGGCGAATTAACATTTTTGTAATGCGCGTGAATCCCGTTTTCTGATTCGTTCGAACGCATTGAGACGCATACAGATTAATTGAGACAGCTAGATTCGACCGCTAGGTGGCTAACTGTGCGGTTTGACTGTTATGTCGACTCCGGTATTTTCGATTTTCTCGGTGTCTAAATTGACTATTTTATCAGTGATTTGGTGGTGTTGAAGAAGGCGTCTACTTCCTGATAAGGTGTTCGATCGGCGGAGCAGAACTTTACAATCGCCATTCATAATTTGCCTTCTAAAGGTTTGGTGAGTTTTGCTTGCATTTACCGCTAACGTAATGGATACGTTTTCATTGGTCCGCTTTCCAATGTGCCGACAGCGTAGCGGCTACGGAGCCTAAATCCTACTATGACATTGTGCGCGAAGGGATCTTTATCCCTGTCATCTATTTTTGAACGAAAACGATATTTTTCGTTATGATGCAGAATACCGACCTTAAGAATATCAGTTTAAAGCCCAACTGTAATACATGTAGTGGAACAATTCAAAGAGTTGCTATCTACTGTGAATCTTGCAACGAAGCCTACCACCCGAAATGCACTGAGTTCTATGAGATTCCTCACAAGCAAAAAGTCCTTACGGTCTGCAGGCAGTGCCACTCCAGCTTTGGCTTTGCTGATGAGGCTTCCAAAGTCTCTTCTTTTATAACAAGCGATATTATTCTTGGCGAAGGGGCCTCAGCTTCTCACTCTCTAGAAACTTCTAACCGCAATGCTCTTTCGGAGGATACTCTACTCAGTTGTCACAATTCCCTGTTGAGTTCAACGAAGGAGGATACGTCACTCACGCGGCCCGCCCCAATAAGCCCAACAGAACCAATTGTCCATCAACAACCTGCTGCTACAACCCACAGTAGCCAACCTTCTGCTGATCCTGATTTTGTTTTTGGGATGATCCTAGCCAAACTTAATCTGATCTGCGAGCGCCTCGATAAAGTGGAAGCAATCGGTGCGAAAACAAGTGAAACCTTGAAACTGCAATGTGCTGATTCGGCTTCCATTTCGGCCCAGCTACAATCGATCACCGCTCAAAATGATAACCTTCTCGGCAAAGTTGAGTCGGTGTATTCCAGAATCTCCAAAGTTGAAGCTACACAAGAGCAGTTAGCTAGAGATAATTCCGCTCAGAAAGCAGCCATAGAAGATATAAAAGTTTTTCATGGAGAAAGGATTACCCGCTTGGAAGATGCGATCAGAGACAGAGAGGTGATCATTACGGGTTTTCCAATGTCTGCTCACGAAGATCTCACGAGTGTTGTTGAGAAAATTGGGGTTTTAACCGGCTCCAAACTGCTCAAGGGGGATATTGAGGATGTCTTTCGCATTCCATCTAAAGCTCAGAACCAGCCGAAACCAATAATCGCTCGGCTCTCTAATGCTAGGGCTCGCTCAGACCTGATCTCCTCCAAAATAAGAAATAAAAAATCACTAACGGTCCACGAAATTGATTCTAACTTGGAGGGAGGGGCAGTACACGTGAACCAAAACCAACCAATGGATTGTTACTTACGCCTGAAGTCAGTCAAAGAAAAGATACGTCATGGAAAGCTCGACGGTAAGGCATGGATCTTCAGGAAATCAGTCTGGATCAGAGACGTAAAGGATGCTTCATTTAAACCAGTGAGGGTCACAGAGGGTGCGGACCTTGACTCTTTCTTGAAAACTCACCTTAGCTCACCATCGACGTCAGCTCAGTCCTGACTTGACTCCTTAAACCAGCCAACTAATGGCCACGGGCCTGATTCTTCGTCCCAACACTACTCTCAGCTTAGAGTCTCAGACACCACTGGCTTTTCTCCACAAAGTTCGTGCCCTAACCTAAGACATCCAGATACTACCGGTATGTTAAACACTCTATCTGGCTTAAACTTCTCGAGTTCATATTTCAGCAACTCGTGCGACTCTAGTAGCAGTAGTTTAGGGCCCCCTTTGGTACCGACGTCTTTTTCTGTTAATCCTCTTAGTTCTTCGGCCACTGTTTTTGATGTCTCACCTCCGGGCCTTAACCAAACGTCAGCTAATAATTCTAATTTACGATCATTACG
Organism: Andricus quercusramuli; assembly: GCA_932178445.1. Classification (NCBI taxonomy): domain Eukaryota; kingdom Metazoa; phylum Arthropoda; class Insecta; order Hymenoptera; family Cynipidae; genus Andricus; species Andricus quercusramuli. The sequence continues at coordinate 15,003 of CAKNXH010060020.1, read as the reverse complement.
TGTAGGAAATATTAATGCTAGATCTCTCTTACCAAAGTTAAATTATATTATAGACCTAATTTACCTACATAATTTAGATATTATAGCTATCTCCGAGTCGTGGGTCCATAAAGAAATTCCCAGTTCAGCGGTGGCGATTAATGGCTTCAATGTGATACGAACGGACCGAAAGAGCCTTGTTGCTCGTAGAGGGGGAGGTGTACTGATCTATATTAGAGACGACTTGCGGTTCGACTTATTAGTCGATGATTCGATGCCTCCTAGGGGGCGTTTGACAGAGGATATCCCTGTAGACATCTGCGCAATAATAATACATCTGAAAAAAATAAAAATTGGCTTCGTAGCTGTCTACAGGAGTCCTAAGTCGAATGCTGCTTGGGATGACGATTTGGAGGACGTGCTGATTCATGCGAATGGTGCAGCGGACTATATATTATGTGCAGGAGATTTCAATATCGATGTCTCTCGCACGGACCAGTCATGTTGGAGGAAGCTTAATGATCTCATTCGCTCTTTTGCCCTAAATCAGATTATCGACGAACCTACGCGTACTACAGATAATTCCTCTTCAACAATCGATCTAATCTTGATAAGCGAAGAATTACAGCCGTCGGATTCTGGAGTCATTAAATTGTTAAAACCGTTTGATCACGATATAGTTTTCTGCATGCTAGATGTGAGGAGAGTATCTAGGCCGGGTATATTCCGCTTTGGGAGGGATTTCAAAAGAGTAGATATAGATATGTTTGATAGGGCGGCAAGAGCGGCGAATTGGGACAATGTACAAATGGCTGAAACGGTGGACGACAAGGTGAACTGCTTCTCTCAAACTGTCCTATCCTTGATAGACTCCTTTTGCCCACTTCGAAAATTCAGAATTGCCAGACCCAAACCTCCATGGTTCTCAGATGCGGTCAAAAAGATGTCGCGAGCCAGGGATAGAGCACGATCCAAATGGCGAAGGGATAGAACAGACCCCAATCATGCCAAATACGCTTATCTCCGTAATCTCACTACGGCGGCCATGCGTCGCGAAAAGGTCGGATTTCTGTCTAGCTTCCCGGAAAGGCCCTCATCTAAGCGAATATGGGAAAGGGTTAACCAAGCGGGAGTCTGGTCTGGGCAGGGAATATGCTCGTGGGGGGACCTTCCTCTTGATCCAACGAAGATCAACAACTTCCTCCTTGATACCCTCCCTCCAGCAACGGCACCGGTCAAAATAATCCAATATCTCCTAGAGGCAGCCGAAGAAAGTAATCGCCAACCTTTTCAATTCCACGAGGTTGACCTCGGTCAGTTGTATGCAGCGATTAAATCAATTAAATCTACGGCTACCGGCTCCGATGGTATAAATAGTTCCGCGATTCTTCTCTGTGTCCCCTCCTGCTTGCCTGCTTTACTCGAAATTGTGAACTCCTCCCTGAGGACAGGGATATTCCCTACAGCGTGGAAGGTAGGCATTGTCCGCCCTCTTCCAAAATGTGACCGACCAACTTCCTACAAGGATTTACGCCCCATTACTATTCTTCCTTATCTGTCAAAGATCCTGGAAAAAATTTGCCTTCAGCAGCTGTCGCCATACATAAGCAATAATGGGATCCTCTCAAATCACCAGTCTGGTTTCAGGAAAGGTTTCTCGGCAGCTACAACCTTGCTCCATGTATCAGACGAGATAGGCCGGTCACTGGACTGTTCGGAAATCACTATTTTAGCCCTACTCGATCTAACTCGGGCGTTCGAAACCCTCGATCACCAACTTCTTCTAGCCAAACTAAAATCTGAGGGAATTTCTGGGAAAGAAATGTCTTGGTTTAGTGGCTTTCTCTCGGATAGAAGCCAGCGAGTGGAAATATCGAACACCTTAACCTCTCGATCGTCACCCATCCGACCCCTATGTAAAGGGGTCACACAAGGTGCTGTTCTTAGTCCGCCTCTTTTCTCTGTTTACACCAACGACCTTCTAGACCCCTTGATAAAATTCCTGTCGATTTTGGAAGCGGTATCCGGAGGCAAGGTGAAAGTCACGATCCACATGTATGCGGATGACACACAGGTATATATACGCTGCAAACTAGACGATCTAGATGTCGGTACAGCAGTGTTGTCCCTGGCTTTGAAATTCATCGCGAGGTGGGCTGATGAGCGAGCTCTTGTTATTAACCCTGCTAAATCTGTTATTCTTCCTATAGGCAACTTCAAAGATGCTCGTTTACCCAACTTTGAGATAGGCGGATCCGTGTTGTCCATCGTAGCTCAAGCGAAAAACTTAGGTCTTAAAATGCAATCCATTTGGAGTTTCGAGGATCATGTAACCACTAAAATCAAAGCGGCGTATCTGCGTTTAAGAAAATTTTATCCCTTCCGTCGCTCCCTTCCACTCAGGGTAAAAATGTTGCTTTGTCAGTCATTGGTACTGTCCCTCTTTGAATATGCGTATACGACATACGGCCCTTGCCTAAATGCCACTCTGAGAGAGAGGATACAGAGGGTGCAAAATGCGTGCCTCAGATTCACATATGGAGTTAGAAAATACGACCATATCACACCCGCTTTGGAAGAATCTGGCTGGCTGAAAATGAAGCACAGATGGGAAGTGCAACTATGTGTCCTCTCTTTCAGGGTCCTCTTGCAAGGCGTTCCGGAATATTTATTTGATTTATTGTCATTCGTAGAAGATAAGCGAGCTAGAAAATCTCTTGCAATGAGATCCGATGGCAAGCTGTATGTCCCGCGAGCGAACACATCGAAAGGGGAATCCATTTTTTCCCACGCGGCTCCACGTCTCTTAAACAGCTTAAAAAACCCGCTGGCTTCTTACTCCATCCCCACTGTAAGGAAGGAAATAACTGAACGCCTTCGCACGGTAACATGATTTGTCTCTTCATAATAAGTAATTTGATTCTCGTCTTCTTTTATCTTAAGTTCCGTATTTTAATATAAGTTCTAGAGTATTTCGCATTATGGCACCACAATCAGTTTCAATCAGTTTCTATCTATTTCTGCAATGATCTCGAAAACTATATATTCAAGCCCTAGTTTTTAAGTGTCGTTTACTTATATTTTAAATTAGATTAAGAGGGTTAGGTTTGAAAGCAGCTTTAAGCTGTACCTCGCCCTTTGGGTTCTTATGTTAACTCTGTCTGCCATGTACATATCATTCTTGTTACGAACTCAATAAAGATTTATTATTATTATTATTATTATTAATTAAATGCGTGTGAATTCGTATGAATGCGTGGTCGAGGTCCATTAAAAAAAAATTAATAAAAAGTGCATGCGTCGAGACTTGAAGCAGCGATCCCTCGTGTATCAGTCCAGAGTACCCGCCACTGAGCTACGAGACAATTTACTATACATTTACAATAAATTCTATATGCCCTACACGTTGGTTTTCCTGTTACGGATTAAATTGTATAAATCAACACTTGGTGAAATTCGCCGTGACGCATTGGGGCGGATTCAAGTGTGTATTTTACTCTCACGAATTCAGACGCATTGAATGATGTTGAAGCGTTTGCGTGCTGACGCATTGAAGTGTATTCGCTGACTTCAGACTTTCGCACTGAATTTGTACGTATAGAAAGTTTCAAAATTGAAATACCTTCATCACGAATTTACATGCATTGACACATAGGTCCAATGCGTCATTGTCGCAAAGCGGGATTTGCAGGATTTGCAGCCCGGTAAAGAGGTGTGGATTGAATTGAATAGAAATGTTTCTATCCAAATGAATGTCGTTTTTGAAAATCTCGTTTGAATGCAGATCAGCGCCGCAGCACGAACTGAAAGTGATAAAAATGAAAGCACTTGTGAGACGGAACAAAATGGAATTAAAGTGTGAACGAAAAAGTGAACACGAAAAGAAAAATATAAAAATGAAAGCACTTCCTAAGGCAGAACAGAACGGAATTAAGGTGTGAACGAAAAAGTGAACACGAAAAGAAAGTGAACAAAACGGAATTAAAGTGTGAACGAAAAAGTGAATGATTCAAAAGGAATTGACTTGAACTAATTTGCGTACAAAATGTATAAATCGTTGTATTAGACATCCGAAACTTTTGTTGAAAATTGCGAAGAATAATAATAACAATTTTCGTTTTCAAGTATATGTATTTCAAACTTTTCATTTCGAACACAGGGGCGTTTACATATACAAGATTATATAAATAATGCAATAATAGACACTGGCGTGCGAAAGTTTCCGGACATGTGTTTTTCAATAGCTTAAAAAAGTACTCTAGTTTTAATAATATTAAACTGTAACTTTTCTTCCAATTATTGCACGAAATCTGACAAAGTTGTGAGCCTAATAAGCATAAATTGAAGGCAATCTGTTAATTTTATTGTAAGTTATTTGAAAAAAAACTTCAAATTTTAATGTTTCCGAAAAATATCAACGAGTCCAAAAATAACCAAAAAAAATTCATGTTACATGTTTCATGATACAGTCAAAGGTTGAACTTGGTTTAAAATGTCATCAAAATTAAAAAATATTTCACTCCTAGGAATTTGAAAAAAAAATAGTTTTGATTGCATTTTATTAAAATTCAATTAGATCGGTCAGAATATTTTTCTATACATTTTTTAAAATTTAATTTGTGGATTAAACCAAGTTTACTTTTCGGCTGTATCGAAGCAAAAAATTTAGAAATATATGGTGGTGAAAGCAACATGAATTATGATCAAAATTTCATTTTTAGCAGCAATAAAACAGAGACTCTTTAGAATACCTAAGGAAATATTTGTTCAAAAACAGTCCTTCACGCCCAGCTTTGATTGTCTAAGATTGCCGACAGAAAATTATTATTTCGAGTTTTCATAGAAACAAGAAGGAAAGTAATTTTTATTCTCATTATTCATTACCTCAATACACTATAAACAAGAATGTAGACGTGTCAAAACGAAATCGGCAAGGAGCGGGAGAAAGCACGAAGAAAGTATAATAAAATTAATAAGTTATGTTCGCACATAAGTTGGGCTAATATATTGACTTCATGTACTTGTATATTGACCTTTCCTGATGTCGAAAAAGATAATTTTCACTTCTAGGGAAAATATTCCACTAAACTAGAAACACTCATTGTATGCAATTAAATATGTATCAAACATCAAATCCTTTTATAAATCTCACAATTACTGGAATGAAACGCTTGCTGATAAAGCCTAGTACAGCCTAGTACAGCTTATTGAAGTGCACTTCTCGTCAGTAGTTGAAAAGTTACTCAGTTCGGGTTGTTTCGGAAACATTCGGTATAGTTCACGATCGAATATCGAGTACTTAATGGCGGGAAATTCGAAAAAGGAACAGGTGGCCGTTTTAATCAAAGAAAAAATTATCGGTTATTACCCGGCTCGCGATAATTTTTCAGTCGAAGAAATTAGAAAATTCGAAATCTTGAAGCTAAGTTTTTTTTTCAATTGAAGTATTAAAAACTGAACTGCAAATGAAAGCACAAAAAGCTCAAAAATATAAATCCACGCTATTATTTTCGATGCTCTAAATTGAAAAATGAATCATTAAATTAGTAAACTTTCGAAATTATATCATTCGGAACAATTTTAAGTGAGAAAAAATTAAAATATATGCATAACATTTTTTTAAAATAAATTTGCTATGAAGATTTTCACAATTCTTGAAAAAATTCTCAATTTTTTGTAAAATTATTGAAATTATTTTTATTTGAGTACTAGTTTCAAATTCATGGTTGTTCACTTGTTATTTATACATCAAAACTTGTTTTTGTATTCAAATATTTTTGAATATGATCTTAAAATTATTCAAAAGTCCTTAAAAAATCAACATTTCAGTTTAAAATATGAAAAATCTACATTTTGTTTTGAAAATTTTGAAACCTTTACAAATTTCCAATTATTTTTGAAATTTGTGTAAACTTTAAAATATTTTTTTAAATGATTCGATTTTTGTCTAAAAAATCCTACAAAATTAGAACCAAAATGACCTAACATCTTCCACATTTTTTTCTGCAAATTTTGAAAACCTTTTTAAATCTTGTTAAAAATTCTCTCAAAATTAATTTTTCAAAATGAAAAATGATTCTTAATTTTCTTAGGAATAGTAAGGAAATTTTATTTACCTGAGGAAACCTTCCACAATTCTTGAAAAGCTTCAAAAATTTCTGTTAGAAACCTGCAAAAATCTACATTTCGTATTAAATAATTTCAAATTTTTCCAAATTTAAAATTGTTTTTGAAATTCTTTCAAAACATCTAAATTTGTTTTAAAATAATTACAATTTTTTCTTAAAAAATTGCCTTAAAATCTTCCAGATTCTTTTCTGGAAATTTTGGAAATCCTGTAAAATACTCTCTTAAAATTAATTTTTCAAGATAAAAACAATTTTCCTATAAATCTTAAGAAAAATTTGTTATGAAACTTTTCACAATTCTTGAAAAGCTTTTCAATTTTTCGTTCGAAATCTGCTGAATCTACATTTTGTTTCCAATTATTTAAATCATTGAAAGTTTAAAATTAATTTTGAATCTTGTCAAAACTTCTGAATATCTCTTAAACTTACTCAATTTTTTACTACATTAATAAGTGTCTAACTGTTATTCATATATCCAAATTTAATAATTTCACTTACAAATTAAAATAATTTCTTATTTTGGAGAAATAACTTAAAATTTTCTCAGGAATCTCAAGAAAATTTTGGTATTATCCTAAAACCTTTCAAAATTCTTTAAAAGCTTTAAAATTTCATTCAAAATTTTTCAAAAATTAACATTTCGTTTTAAATGTTTTAAATTTTGTTAAATTCTTGAACATTTTAGAAATTTTTTCAAAACATCTCAATTTCTCTTAAAATAATTTAATTTTTCTCTTAAAAAATTTCTTTTTTGTTGGGGACGTGAAAGTACACCACATCCGGGAGGTCACTGAAAATATGGAACTTTCACCCATTGCCCTATCAGAAATCAAGTCCAAGATAGTGGGTCTAGATTTTAAACAAAAGCAGTATGTCTGCATAATGCCTAACAACATTGAAGCGCAGTAGTTTTTAATAAATAGTATTTATGAAATGTTATGTAAGTAATTAATATAAAGACATTGAATATGTATGTCATTAATTGAATTATTTGTTTAGACTATTTTGTCTTACTTTATTGACATTATTTTTAATAAATCTGAAAAATCCAATTTTAAAATTCACTCATCAGAACGTATTAAATTGACATCAAATTTTAAGTTTCTCTAATTTTCAAACATACGAAAGTGATCAGATTGACTTCAATTTCCGAGTTTTCTGTATCGAATTAAATAATATTCATCTGTTAGCAATTTGCACTTGCCAGGTGGTATTGAATTGGCCTCAATTTCTGAGTTTTCTGTATCAAATTGAATAAAATTGATTTGTTTGCAATTTATACTTGCTAGACGGTATTAAACTGGTCTTAGTCCGGGCATTACGTCGGAAAAATGAGTGAAATTCCGTAATAACTGACAGAAGAAATGTTTTCAATGAGAAAGTTTCGTTCAGGGGTCCCTTTTAACATATCAAAAACTCTAGAACAGATCAGTTGCCAAACCGGGTTTTTTTTCGAAAACAGTTCCAAAATTTAGTTTTGCGTGGACTGATAATTCCCATTTCATTTTAGAGCAAAATGTCCAACAAAAATAAGAAAGAGGACAAAATTATAAAAAAATTTGTTGAAAAAAATAATCCGCTATCTTCTATAGGTTTCGAGTTAGGATATATTGAAAAAACCCCACTTTTTTGGATTTTCGACGAAAAATCACTAGTTTTCAAAACAAACTGTGTACTTTTGCACCTAATTACTATACGGAAAAGTGTTCCACAGGTGAGTGAAAGTAGACTCAATTTGCTGTAATTTCAAAAAAAGAACAATGTCCTACCTATAATAGGTCATAAGTTATGACCCCTCAAAGTTGGCCATTTTTTCCTGTTTTTACGGGCAAAAAAGTGGAGTAAAGTTTTTCCAAAATAAGTCAAGTCAGGTTTAGTTTACATTGACTATGCCAGAGGATAAAATAGAGTCTATAAAATTCTGCGCAGATCTAAAAAAAAAGTCTTTTAGACCTATTATTTTGGGAATTGCAAGGTTCCAAAAATTTCATTTTTTTTTTTAATTTTTGACTAAAAACGCGAAAGTTGTGTTTTTTCAAAATAACTCGTTTCCCGTGCATCATACGGCAAATTTTATATAAAACAAATGAAAGTGGAGTCAATTTGGCGTAATTTGAAGAAAAAAAACTGTCCTAGCCCTAATAGGTCACGAGGTATGACCTTGGAAAGTGCACTCTTCCTGCATAGAGCGTACCAGCGTACTTTCACCTGAGCGTACCGTAAAGTAGAATTAAGCTCATATTTCGAAGTTTTTCTCCCAAGTAAATATATACATTTCATTTGTCATGTATAAAAGGTATGTTGCGATTGATAAATAAATAATTGTTTATAACAAAACCTTGCTATCGCCACTTTTGATTACATTTTTGCCTTTTTTTAGTACTTTCGTGGCAACAAAGTGATTCTAATTGATTGAAAATGTGTGATATGTTTTTTTATCAATGAACAAATATTTTTTATTGATAATTGTTTGTAACAAAATCTTTCCATAGCCACTTTTGAGTACTTTTTGAGTACTTTCCTAACAAAAAAGTAATTATATTTGATTTAAAATGTGGTATATATTTTTTATCAATAAACAAATAGTTTTTCAATAATTTTTTGTAACAATATTTTTTAATGAATTTTTAATCAAATACAATTACTTTTTTGTTAGAAAAGTACCCAAAAAGTACTTAAAAGTGGCTATTACAACATTTTGTTATAAGCAATTATTAATAAAAAATATTTGTTTATTGATAAAAAACATATCGCACATTTTCAATCAATTAGAATCACTTTGTTGCCACGAAAGTACTAAAAAAAGGCAAAAATATAATCAAAAGTAGCGATAGCAAGCTTTTGTTATAAACAATTATTTATTCATCAATCGCAAAATACCTTTTATACATGACAAATGAAATTTATATACTTACTTGGGACAAAAACTTCGAAATATGAGCGTAATTCTACTTTACGGTACGCTCAGGTGCCTCTATGCAGGAAGAGTGAACTTTCCAAGGTCATACCTCGTGGCCTATTAGGGCTAGGATAGTTTTTTTTCTTCAAATTACGCCAAATTGACGCCACTTTCATTTGTTTTCTACAAACTTTGCCGTAGAATGCACGGGAAACGAGGTATTTTAAAAAAACACAACTTTCGCGTTTTTAGTCAAAAATTAAAAAAAAAATGAAATTTTTGAAACCTTGCAATTCCCAAAATAATAGGTCTAAAAGACTTTTTTTTTAGATCTACGCAGAATTTTATAGACTCTATTTCATCCTCTGGCATAGTCAATGTAAACTAAACCTGACTTGACTTATTTTGGAAAAACTTTACTCCACTTTTTTGCCCGTAAAAACAGGAAAAAATGGCCAACTTTGAGGGGTCATAACTTATGACCTATTATAGGTAGGACATTGTTCTTTTCTTGAAATTACAGCAAATTGAGTCTACTTTCACTCACCTGTGGAACACTTTTCCGTATAGTAATTAGGTGCAAAAGTACACAGTTTGTTTTGAAAACTAGTGATTTTTCGTCGAAAATCCAAAAAAGTGGGGTTTTTTCAATATATCCTAACTCGAAACCTATAGAAGATAGCGGATTATTTTTTTCAACAAATTTTTTTATAATTTTGTCCTCTTTCTTTTTTCTGTTGGACATTTTGCTCTAAAATAAAATGGGAATTATCAGTCCACGCAAAACTAAATTTTGGAACTGTTTTCGAAAAAAAAAACCCGGTTTGGCAACTGATCTGTTCTAGAGTTTTTGATATGTTAAAAGGGACCCCTCAACGAAACTTTCTCATTAAAAACATTTCTTCTGTCAGTTATTACGGAACAAACCCAGATAACAATGTGCGCGCACAATGATGGCGTATTGACTCGCACGCGTGCGGATTGTCCCGCACGTGGCGCCATCACCCTAGCAGACATATGCGTCCTCAATTGCGACGCATATCGCTCGCACGTGTGAAGGTCGCACGCATGACGGTGATATGCGAGCTCCCAAAGTAATGCAGGATTTTAGAATATATTGTTTTAAATATTGTTATTAAATGAGAAGAGGAAAATTTTCGAAGAAAAACATTTTATTTTTATAATCAGCAAGTCATAACACTTAGACGTATAAATAGCGGAAAAGCCTATAATAATACATATAAGGACCGAATTTCAAATCATGAAGGCTGGCGGGTGACATATTCAGGATTGACTTTTCTGTGAAATTTGTTTTGTACGTAGAAAATATGAAGACACGTAGTTTTTTTTAATTAACATGGCGAGATTTTTACATTTTTTACGAATATAATAATATTTTACTTTAAAACCCATGCTTTTTTTGCAATTTATAAGATATAAAGTTTTTTCTTTTTTCAGTTTATATCCTGCAGTTTTTTAACTTTTTAGAAATCCACAAAAAATTGGGAAAATAATAAAAAATGGTGAATTTATTTTGAATTTTTGACAAAAAACGGTTTGTCTCAAAAAGCACCCTTTTTGCCTGAATTTTCTAGAAATAATAGCTACTAATATAGTCTACTTACCATCAATTTTTCGTTTGGTATTTTTTTGTCTTTCAGAAGAAAAAAATGATTTTGAATTTTTTTTTATAATAAATTTATTGTACCGAAAAACGAAAAAATATCGAACGGTAAATGTATAGCAGGCAGGCTATGTTAGTATAATCTATTATTCCTAAAAATTCTGGGCAAAAAATTTGGGTTTTTGAGAGGAATGTTTTTTTTCTTCTTTTTTTAATTCAAGATAATTTTACCATTTTCTACTCTTTTTTGTGGATTTTGAAAAAGTGCAAGAAACTGGCTAAACTTAAACAAGTAAAACCTTTATATTTTACAATTTGCAAAAATGGCACGGTTTTAACGTCAAATTTTCAAAAAACTCATAGTGCCTTTAAAATTTTAAAATATTCGTCAAAAATGTAAAAATGTCGCTATGTTAATTTATCAAAATACATATCTTCTTATTTTTTACGTACAATATGTTTAATATGTTCAATTCAATTTATTTGTGTCAATATGTTTCAGAGGCAAGCTAATCCTGAATATGTCACCCGAAAACAAAATATAAAATACATTCTCTTTATATCATAAGTACGTGAATTTGTTATATACCCGGTAAGAAGGTCTGGATTGAATTGAATAGAAACGTTTCTATCCAAATGAATGTCGTTTTTGAAAATCTCGTTTGAATGCAGAACAGCGCCGCAGCACGAAATAAAAGTGATAAAAATGAAAGCACTTGTGAGACAGAACATAACGGGATTGAAGTGTGAACGAAAAACTGAACACGAAAAGATAGTGATAAAAATGAAAGCACTTCTTACGCCAGAACAAAACGGAATTAAAGTATAAACGAAAAAGTGAATGGTTTAAACGGAATTGACTTGAATTAATTTGCGTACAGAATATATAAATCGCCGGATTCGACACCAAAAACTTTTGTTGGAAATTGCGAATAATAATAACAAGAATTTTCGTTTTCAAGTATATGTATTTCAAACTTTTTATCTCGATTACAGGGGCGTTTACACATACAAGATTATATAAATAATGTGATAATATACACTGCCGTGCGAAAGTTTGCGGACATCTGACGCTTTCCACGTCAAAAAAATCAATCTTGGCAGCCATCTCATCGATTTTGATGAAACCCAGTGTTGTTGTGATACTTTATGGGTAATGTTTTTCGGCCGAAGGATTTTCAAAAATTTTGGAAATTCTGGGCGTGACGCCATTTTGAAATTTGAGGTCGACATTTTTTTAAATTGTAATATTTCCGAAAATTTTTTTCGGAATTCAATGAAACTTATAGGCATTTTGTAAAACAAGATGCTGTTTTATATAAAATATGGATAAGAAAAAAATTTCAAAATTTTCACCAAAAAAAACTCAAAAAAATTTTTTGATTCGATTTTTGACGAATTTCGCTATTTTTAATTTTTTATTTTTTCCTAGAATAATATTCCTTTTTCTTTTATCTTTCATTTAAAAAAAAAACCTTGATGGACACTCATCTGGTTCGCGAGTTATGAATATTTAAAGAGCGGCATTCCAGTCGAATGCTTGCGCCGCGCAGCAGCTAAGCGGGTAGTGCAGACATTGTTATTAAACAATGCAACGCTGCAGTCTCGGACTAGTGTACTCAATCCAGCGATGTTGATAAACAAATTTTTGGTACAAGCAGACACTGATGTACAATTCTACTATGCTTTTTGGACACTATTGTTGTTGACAGAGTTGAGTACGATATTCCTTAGTCAGCATTAATAGAGTTACTTGTAGTGTACACAAATAGTTTCTCTAAGCTTTTAATAAGTGTCTGTAAAAAAATTGATTTCCTCACGTGATCGCGTTATTGGATATACCTTTAAATTTCTCACTGACAGTGTGTTTTCCATAAGTGACAAGTTTATTAGTTAGTAACAGCATTCTCGAATGAACTTTATAAGTGGCTTAATCGAATATACGTTATTATATTTTAAACTTTCAATCGAAGTCTTTAAAAATACTTAGCTGTAAAATACTATAAAAAGTAGGTAAAATGGCTCCGTTTTCTCGGTGTTGTAATCCTTTTAGTAAAAAAAGACACTGCAAAAATTTGAATATGTCAGTACTTCGCAAAATTACAAAAGAACTTTGTAAAAGAATAGATATTAACGAAGCCAAAGAGGGGCAGCTTATATGCAATTCATGTCGTCTTCATCCCCCAAAAACCAATCACAATGTAAAAGCTGTTTTGGGAAACTCTGCACCACCCCCTTCTTCTTTACCGAACCGTATTGATGATCTTCCTCCAGTAGATCAGAATGCAAATTACCTCAGCAATGAATCAGAAAATGAAGTAGAAGGCGTGGTTTCTGGAGAAGTGGAAGACTTGTATCTTAATTCCAAGGATGAAAAATTAATAATAAAGCTCAACAAAATACTTGAAATTTTGCAAATTCCTCCAATTGAAAATCGGAAGGATCGAAGATCAATAAAAGCCCAAAAACGAAAGGTACAAGAAATAAGGGAAGCTATAGACTTTGAGCTGCAGAAAATATTTGAAGTTGTAAACAAAAACGAGAATGAAATAAATGAACTCGTTGAGGAGTTGAAAGAAAAAATCTCTGAAACAACAAAAAAATCAGAAAAAGTTCAGTTCTTAACGATGTTGCCAAGAAGTTGGGAAATTCGGCGTATACAACACACGTTTAGTGTTCCTTATAATATGGCTCGTTTGGCAAAAGTCATTCACACCGAACATGGAATCGGTTCATCTCCTAATCCTAAACTTGGAAAAAGACTATCTGAAGAGGCAGAAACGCTTGTTCATAATTTTTATCGCCACAGCGATTTTAGTCGGTAAATGCTTGGAAAAAATGATTACGTGTCAGTAAAGAAGAATGGAGTTCGAGTACATGAACAGAAACGACTACTCTTGGGAAATTTGAAGGAGTTATACGTAGCTTATAAAGAGAGATATCCTGACTGTAAGGTTGGGTTTTCCAAATTCGCGGGATTAAGACCAAAGGAATGCATTCTGGCGGGCGGTAATGGAACACATTCAGTTTGTGTGTGTAAAATTCATCAAAATATGAAACTGATGATAGCTGGAGCACGACTGAAAGAGCTTGCAGATGCACAACCTGGAAATGATTTTCTCGGATCGTATAAAGACATTTTAGGCACCATGGTATGCGAGAACCCAAAACCTGATTGCTTTTTAAATTATTGCAAAAATTGCCCTGGTATAATAATAGTAACAGAAAAGTTACATGAATTATTTGACAAAAATTGTATTGATAATGTCACGTACAAACGATGGACAAACACAGATCGCTCAATGTTAGAAACTATTGTAAACTCCGGCGGCGAATACGTTCATGTAATTACAAAAGATTTACCTGATCTGTTGAAACATGATTTCCTAGCGAAGGTTCAAAGTAAATATATTGATGATACCAAACAATCCCTTCAAGCAGGAGTGTTTTTGCTTTTATGCGATTTTGGTGAAAATTTTACTAATGTAATTCAGGACGCCATCCGAAATCACTACTGGTATCAGACACAAGTAACGATCCACCCCTTTGTTGTTTACCATAAAGAAAATGGGGAAGTAGTGCACGACAGTTTCATGATTATTTCGGATTGCCTTCACTACGATGCAACTGCCGTGAATTTGTTTTCAAAGAAAGTAATCACAGAACTAAAAAGTCGATATCACGTAGAAAAGTTAATACATTTCACCGATGGAGCTGGTTCGCAATATAAGAATAAATTTAATTTTCTTAATCTTGCGCACTTCAAAGAAGACTTCAAAATCAAAGGAGAATGGCATTTTTATGCCACTTCTCATGGAAAAGGGCCTTGTGGCGGATTATCTGGAACACTAAAGCGCGAAGCTACAGCAGCGAGTCTGCGAAGACCACTAGATAATCAGATTACGACGGCATCCTTGTTGTACGATTGGGCTATCAGCGCTATGCCAAAAGTGAAATTCATTTTTTGTGCCACAAGCGAATATGAAAATCATGCGAAATTCCTTAGCGATCGTTTTCTGAAAGCTCAGACAATTGATGGTACGAGAGGATTTCATTCCTTCATACCGATCAATAGCCATCAAATCCGTTGCAAAATATATTCTGCTGCTCCTGACACAACATCAAAAATATTTCAGATACAAAAATCTGCTCCTAAGCAAAAATATTCTAAGCGAGAGAGAAAAATAACTAAGTAAACAGGAATGCTTGAGACTGCAGCGTTTCAACGGTACATTGTGTAATGACAATGTCTGCACTACCCGCCTAGCTGCTGCGTAGTTCAAGTATTCGACTGGAATGTCGTTCTTTAAATATTCATAACTCGCGAACCAGATGAGTGTCCGTCAAGTTTTTTTTTTGAAATGAAAGATAAA